>JAJMBO010000026.1:0-24622 GCA_030585065.1 Blastobotrys persicus
GAGTTTCATTTAATGGCTTTATTGGAGGAAAAGAAGCAGTTTGATGTCGAAGAAGAATCACAGATGGTAGTAACATTACTTGACGAGTACTCAGGTCAAGTGGCAAAGCAGCACGTTTCGTCGAAGTATGGAGAGGAGCCATTATGCATTGAGTATGTGCATCTCGACAGAGCACATTATCTAGTGGTAGGGACACAACGGCTAAATTCTAAAGGAACAGCCTATAATGAAGGCTATCTTCATCTGTTTTGCCTGTACAAAGATAGCGAGGGGGATGTTGAGATGAGGCATGTAGATGGAATGAACCTTCCGGGAATTCCTGGCTGCATCGTAACCAGTCCGGATGTGCCCGAGGCAGACTTCCTTGTCGCGGTTGGGAATGTTGTTTCTCCTATGAAGTTAGAACCTTTTCAACCTGCAGAAGCCTTTGGCAGGTTTGTTCGATCACAATTTCCTGGACATAATCCCGTTGTCAACGCAACTGGACCTATAATGTGCGTTCACACCTTTTCAAACACCATAGCAGTGGCCGACATATTTGGTGGTATTAAAGTCTATATGATCCATAACTCTAAGGCGACGCCAGCCAGACAGGTTGGCCATATACATGAATGGCCAGCGACAATTTCACTGCTGAACGAATCACATTGCTTGGTGACATCCATGAATGGAAATCTGTACACGTTTGAAGTCGGAGCCAGTACCAGCAAGGCAAAGCAGCATATTCTCCAGCAATCTGGATCTTATCAAACTGGCGAAATCATCATCAAAGTAATCAACTTGGACTCGACCAAGGCCTATCTCCTTGGGAAAGAAGGTGGCATTTACCTATTTGGAGTTGAGGCCGACTATCCAGCAACCCTCGTTCACGAAGCTTTTCGGTAAGTCCCCAGCTATGTTGTTGAATAAAAACTAACATTATAGATCTGACGTAAAAGAGGAGGACAAACTGGTCACAAAGCCAACTCTACCAGGCTTTTCAAATATTTTTCACATTGATCCCACAACACCATTCCATCCAAAGCTGTCAAACCAGATAATTCCATTCCTCAACGCCATCACCTCTTCCTAGTTGCTTCTAAGCGACTCAAAGGGGCCAGCAAGTCCCACTCTCTGTTCAGGTTTACATTAACAGCACCAAACGTTGAAACGACTGCGAGATATCAATTCCCTCAGCAAGAGTAGCTTTCATTCACATCCATAGAACACAAGCTAGACAAATAACCATCTCATCTCCATAAATAGCTCACCTTCACGCGAAAGAATCTGGAAACACGACCCGACGTTATCAAGACTGCCAGAGCCTCACTAGTTGCGGCGGGCACTCGGATGAAGTTACCGGTGTCAGGACCGGGACTACTTCCCCAACATCTTGTTTATAGAGCATGCCTAGTGTCCCACGTCCAGGTGCAATTCGCCTGTTCGGGCGACGATGTATTTCTACCACTTATTCCTTTGCGGCTGGTTGGGGAGCACGTGGACGAGTTGCCCTGTTGAAGGCTCCTTCACACCTTGGTCATTACACCTCACGGGTGAATCGACGAACCAACGAAGACAGATATTCTGCAGTCTTGATGGAGGTACCGCGCGGATCAAGCCTGACACCTAGAAGCCGAAAGGAGTCTGGTAAACAGAGGGTGTTTAATTTCTCAGTGTTTGACGGACACGGAGGAAATGACTGCAGCGAATTCCTTGCAGAAAACCTGGCTAAATATGTTGAAGACTTTGACCTTTCGACAGTATATGACATTGCCAGGGATTATAGAAAGAACGTCGGAGGCTACTGGAGGCATTGGCGGGACTCTGAAGTTCAGAATTACGTATCAAAACTCAATTCACAGGATGATCTACAGCTACGAGTGCCAATGGCATATCTCAAGGCCGATTATGACTTTACAGTGAGGGACGAGCGGCCCGCAGGCTCTACATGCACATCTATATATATATACTCTCACGAGCCCGATGCGGTTTTTTGGGAACCAAATCAAGTGTCTAGTTTGCTGGTGGCTCATGTCGGCGATACCCGAGCGATATTGTCGGATTCTCACGGAGCGGCACACAGACTAACAGCGATTCACCATCCATCATCACCAACAGAAACTGAGCGGTTGAGCCGCTATGCGTCCTCGTTCTTTACAGACTCGTTTGGAGAGGAGCGATTCGGCCGATTTGCCAATACCCGTGCTTTTGGTGATGCAATTGGTAAATCCAGAGGCATAACTGCCGAGCCTCAATTGCTAGAATGCTTGATTGGCAGAGGAGCAAATAAGGCTGCAGCCATGTCCGCAAACAACAATCATCAAATCAAGACTTTTGGTGGTGACGAAGGGTTTATTGTCCTGGTTTCTGACGGCGTCTCCGACATGGTAAGCGACCAGGAGATTGTGGATCTAGTTATGGCCACTGCCTACAAATCGGGATCAATGCGAGGAACTCCACAGGAGGCGGCAAAAGAAGTGGTGGAATTTGCGCAGGCTCTAGGGGGCGATGATAATGCCACCTGCCTGGTCATTCGGCTGCCTGGATGGGGAAAATGGACTTGGACGGATAAGACAGGTATTCTTCGAGAAGATAGACTGCGGGATGCTCTTGATTCGCAGAATCGTCGCGATAGACGGGCTTAGAAGAGTATAAGGTTCTTGTCTTAGAATTGCCAGAGAGATCACCGAATAATTTTTTATTATCACAGAGATCGCGGCTTGGAGCGCACTGAAATGACTGTAGTCATACATGGGAGAGATTTATTTATAGATATCATGACGCTGAAAGACTGTTACAACAATGCATTATTGATAATTCCTTTGAGCCAGTAACAATACCCGAGCACCTTTACCAGGGGCTCGATTTGCATCGTGAAAATGGAAAAACTTGTACTTGAATAGTTCAAAGAATAAGAGGATAGATATTTCACATGATAGTGTAGCCAAACTACAGTGACCGTTTATTGTTTGCAAAAAGAGAAAGCACACCTTCTAAATCAACAGATGCCGGGTTAATATATATGTACATGAGATCATTATTTCTTGCCCTTATAGACATGTCTGGCACGTGTAGGAGCGTATTCACCGAGTTTGGTACCAACCATATCTTCCACAACTTCAAACTGAACATACTCCTTTCCATTATGGACCTGGAACTTTAGGCCCACAAAGTTAGGGAGGATTGTGCATGACCGAGCGTTCGTTCGTACCGGAATATTCTTCTCTCGGGCCTCCTTTAGCGGCAGCGGCACAATGTATGGACCTAACATATTAATTTCCAACCTTTAACAGACATGCGCTTCTCTTACCCTTCCAAGCTGACCGTTTTAGGAGCTGTAGTGCCGGCCTCATATTTATCTGTATGTCCAAGCTGAAGTTTTGTCCGGTCCTTGGGACTTGATTCACGAATTACACAATAGTAGTGTGGTGGGAGACACAACTTCCTCCGCCCCATGGGAATACAATTTAATTCACTACATTCTAACGCTCGACAGACCCACGGCAGTATGGGCTATCTTGCAAAGGGCCAGAAGGCATCATGTCAGCTTGCATGCGGGCCAATATTACCAGTTACGACCTGGGTATCAACTAGAAAGGGGGACCATTATACTCCGCGCACCGCGCGTATATTGAAAAATATCGGAAAGGACGAAAAAATTCCAAAGATAAGATACAAATGTTCACACAGAGGTTTGATCCGGCCGCGGAGGATGAGAGCCCGAACAAGCGGCAGAAGGTAGAGAGCTCTGATGAAGACATTGAGGACGGCAACGTAGTCCCGAAGTTTGCTAGGGTTTTTGAGAGATTTAAGAAAGCGGTAGATGGCACCGAGAAGCCCAAAGTAGAAACGAGCACAGAACAAGTCGAGGAGGGAGATGGTCTAGTACATGGATTAGAGCCGTTGCCAATGCCTGAAGGAGTAGAGGGCTTTGAGAAGGAAGGAAGGGTTTCATTTCGGGATATCGAGCTGGACGGGTGGATTACAGATCAGGAATTTGTGTCACCAGACGAACGGGGAAAGTTTGAAGAATTGGGCTGCTTGTCTGATGAGATGATTAATTGTTTGCATAAAAAGTTTCCAGATGCCTTTGCTGTACAGAAATCAGTCATTCCCGAGCTCATGAAAGGTGTCAAAGCGATATCCCCAGATCCGCTGAAAGACGTGCTAGTTCAGGCTCATACCGGGTCCGGCAAAACAGTAGCGTATGGTGTTCCGATAATTGAGGCGTTGAGAAAAGTTCAATCATTGCCACGATTGCGAGCGCTGATAATTGTGCCGACCAACTCGCTTACTGGGCAAGTTCGAGAGGTCTTGGAACAATTGGCAAAAGGAACTACTATAACGGTTGGAATGCTGCGAACAGATAGGTCCTTTCGAGAAGAAAAAGAGCATATACAGAGACGAGTCCCACATGTGTTAGTGACAACACCAGGACGATTAGTTGACCATTTGAATGCGGAGACCATTTCTTTTGAGCGTCTCCAACATTTGGTTATTGACGAAGCCGATAGACTGCTAAACCAGTCGTTCCAAGACTGGGTTCAAGTGGTAATGAACTCACTACCCAAAAGTGAGAGGAATATGAGCGAAACTTGGAAACGTCCAGTTCAAAAACTAATATTCAGCGCGACTCTGACAACGGACGCTGGTAAACTTGCTCCGTTGAAAATAAGGTCACCGAAGCTTTTTATTCTTGGCCATAAAGAGGATGTCTATCGTGGAAAGGAACGGGAGTATGCTGTTCCGAGCGAGCTAATAGAATACCTTGTACCGATTAAATCTTCAGGCTTGAAACCCTTGCGATTGGTACAACTATTAAAGGACAAGAGCATAACACAGCGGGTGATTGTCTTTGTGAAGGATAATGAAACAGCAGCCAGACTGGCGCGAACTATTCCGCTGATAGAAGAAGAGATCTTTACCGAGTCTTCTTTAAAGGTGGATAGATGTTCGGGCGAAGTTGAACACGTTAAACGTAAAAAGGTGCTTACTGAGTTTAAAAAGGGTAATATCGATGTCTTGGTGTGTACAGACATGGTCAGCCGAGGAATTGACATTGACAACGTAGAGGTGGTCATCAACTATGACCTACCTATTTCGGCCAAAGACTATGTTCATCGTGTTGGTCGTACAGCGAGAGCAGGGAAAGCCGGTAGTGCCTGGAACCTGGCAAGTTCAAGTGATGACCACAAACGTTTCAAACGCATTTCAAGAAAGATTTTACGACCTACTAACAACAACGATCGCATTCTCACAGAGCGCATTGAAGATGCCCATGAAGATGATGGTTCCGATGTTGAGGAAGCTTACACAAGGGCCCTCAAACGTCTAGAACAAGATGTCTTTAATAAGCTAGAACCATGAGGACTATAGAATTGAGAATTCCTTGCTAACCCATGCTTTGCTGGAAGCTACTAAGAGATCGACATTTGTTATTTTCCTATTATGCGAACAGTGAAATATTCTTTGCTGTTATGACAAAGCTTTTCTTCACAGTGGTCACTAAGTAATCACACACAAGAGACCTATGATCTTTTTCATGTCAGCGGTAAGAATATCTATTAAAAGTTAAATGGCTGCTTACATTTCGAAGCGTTCTACGTAGTCTGCTACATCCAAAGAAAGAGTAAAAGAACAAAAAAAAAAAAAAAAAAAAAAAAAAAAAAAAAAAAAAAAAAAAAAAAAAAAAAGATAGAACTGGTGTAATACCAACAGAACTGCAGAAAGATAACATGTTTAGGGCCAGATTTAATAACTGAACACCGTTCGTAAAAACTCCTGGCCAAATAGCTTTACACTCTATAACTTAGCTTCTCTAAGCCCAAGGACCTTATCCTCTTTTCGATTTCGGAGATCTTTGCGGAGGATTTTACCGCTTGGCGATTTAGGGATCGCGTCAAGAACAACAATACCTCCCCAAAGACGTTTGTGGCGAGCAACCGAGGAGTCGAACCACTTCTTCACGGCTTGTGGATCACCATTATTAGTGAGCACAACGAAGGCACGGGGCAGCTCAGTAGCTTCTTCTTGCTGGTATACACCGGTTACAGCACAATCAACAACTTCAGGATGCTTCAGAAGGTGTGCCTCTAGCTCTGCCGGTGCAACTTGATGACCCTTGGACTTGATAAGCTCTTTAGCTCGATCTACAATGTAAAACTGACCGGTTTGATCAATGACGGCAATATCTCCCGTCTTGTACCATCCATCTTCAGTCAGTACCTCCTTCGTGGCCTCTGGGTTGTTCAAATAACCCTTCATGATATTAGGGCCCTTAAGCCACAGCTCACCTGGCTTACCCTTTGGAGAATCTCGACCCGTTCCTCTGTCGACAATGCGGGCTTGCTCTCCGCGAACTAGCCACCCCACAGAGGCAGGGTTATATCGACTAGGATCATATCCAAAAAAGTGGCTAACCGGAGAAGCCTCAGTCATACCATAACCTTGAGTGATCTTCACTTTAATGCGGCCCTCAGTTTTTTTGACAAGACTGTCTGAAAGAGGGGCGGCTCCAGACATGACCTCTCGCAGGGACTTGGAGATATCCAAATACTTATCCACAATAGGGGATTTTGCCAAGTGGACGATAATAGGTGGAACAAGATGCATGTTTGTGATTCTGTACTTGATGATGGATTGAAGCATAGTTTCCAATTGATATCTGTCAAATACCACACAAGTATTGGCACAGTAGAACGTGGTAAAGACAAAAGACGAAAGACCATAGATATGTGACATGGGTAATACAGCACCGAATCTCTTCTTTGTATTGTAGAAGTTTTTTCCTGACTGGCTCTGTTGCAGACAATTGGACGTCGCGTTATGGTGACTGGTCATAACACCTTTTGGAATTCCGGACGTACCAGAAGAGAAGCAGTAAAATGCATCCTTCTCCTTGCATGCCTTTTTGTTAAGCTTTATAGGCTCATCTTTGCCCTCACATTTGTCCACACGAGCAATAAAGTCGTCGAGGTTGATGACGTTCTCGACTGCCAGCCCTTCTTCCTTCATGGCTTCATCAGCCACTGGACGAAGATCAGGCGAGACAATTACAAGCTTCGCCTTAGCAGCTCTTGCCTGATAAGCCACCTCATGGGGCAAATACGCCACATTGATTGGAGATACGATGCCACCACATCCAAGGATACCAAAGTCCAAGACTGGCACATAGATTGAATTGCGCAGTAGTACACAAACGACATCATCGTAACCAATATCAAACTCAGTTCGCAATGTGTACGAAATCCGTTTGATATAGTCAATACATTGCTGGCCCGTAAGACGCTTATCATTATTGGCGTCGATATATAATGGTTTCTTCAAATTCTTCTGAAGAAAAGGCGAATCAATTATAAATTTCGCTGCATTACCGTGATAAAGGTTCCTGATTGGACCTTCGGGAGACTTGTAAATGGTCGGCATTTTGGTACTGTGGGAGCTGCGGAGACGGCCTCCTATAAATATAGGGCCGGACGGCAGGGTTTGATACAGCGGGGATACCCCACATCCGAACCCACCCCACAACTTTCGGATCTAAACTTCCGAGTCCAACCCCCGTCCACTTTACTGGGCCAAACAGCCAGAACCGCTCGGATGCTCTTAATATGCTATCATCGGTGTTTAATTCACCGATGCATGAACATTTAATAGCTCGGAATCAATACCCGGGCTCGTGATTCGATCTTCACAGTGGCAGAGCACCAAGGGCTATTTTCCTACCGAGAGTCCGGAAGTCCACTAGAACATCCGAGATTTCTATACTATGGACGTTTTTGAGGGCTCTATTACCATTTTCTGCCTGTTACAGACATGTTCAGTAGGACAATTACATCGACCACTCGTTTTTCGGTTACTACTTCCGCGATACAACGGTCCGGAACTACGGACGCCAAACACAAACCTGGAAGAACTCAGCATCATGCACCGCCTGCAACTGAATATATACGGATCTACGAAAGTCCGCAATGCGGATGCTTCGGGTAGGTATGGCCCAGATATACACTAACCTCTAGAGTTTCGTTAAACTTACTACAAAAAATTGACTGGAGCTTTTGTTCTATTAGGTAAATGCAATCAAACCTGCTTAGAAAGCTAAAAAGATGTTAGCATTGAATCACCAGAAATAAAAGAAACAGTGGGACTTACCATCGGGCTGAGCCAAAATGTAGTCAACGGCTTGGCCAACGGTCTTGATTTCGTCAGCTTCATGGCTAGAGGAATTGAGTTAGTGAACGGTTTCCAATTCGAGATGCAAATTGACTTACTCTGGCATTTCGATACCGAACTCTTCTTCAATAAAAAACAAAGCCTCCACGACGTCCAGAGAATCCATATTAAGGTCTGACATAAAATTTGCCTCTGGGGTAATCTTGGATGGATCTTCAATCTTGTCAAAGCAGCCGAGAGTATCAATAATTCGTTCCTGTACAAATTCTCTGGTGAGTGGTGGTGGACCGGCGCCATAGAATCGGACTGGCTGGAAATTTTTCTGCAGCAGACTCAGACCCAAAGGTCTAACGACATTTTGAGTGGCCGCTACGCTTCGAAGACCGGCGGCTGGTCTGATAGCTCTGCTTGCCCGAATAAACGATCTCATTATTGATGAATTACTCGAGTTCTGGTTGGTTGAAAATTTAGGCGTGTTGGTTGCCTCTGCACAAGTTGGGACAAAATACTCAAAATTACCCACGCTAATTTAATATAAGTAATATGCATGTAATGATATATTTGGGCTGACTGCCTGCACATGTGTGATATGATGCGTTAATTTGGCGAGTTTGATCAACTGGAGGCTTTGTATATGATGATGCGCTAATTGTGCGAGTGAGGTCAACTTGACTATGCATATTTATTTGAGAGGATAGTGGGGTATGTAACGTTCCACGGGACAGTTTTCTAGTGGATTTGGTGTCTGGTAAGCGATGCTTTCATTCAGCTAATTACAACTCTTCATGTATATATTACGAATCCTAGTAATTGCAACTAACAAAGCGGTGGGCTTTCTGTTATATCGAGACCTCTCTCATGGTTCTATGGATAGTTCCCACGCCGGACAACGACGGAACGTTAACTATCTCCGACTCCATTAAACTATAGCGATTTTTGAATTAGTCACGTCTGAATGGTTCCAGCCCAAGTCCTACTCTCGTACCTGGGTCTTTAATAAATCTGCATTTTTTTCAAACAAAACCTCGCAATTGAATGCATGCAAGGAATATCAAGTCTTAGATTCCTTGTTCTGGTTCCCTCTTTCGCAGGACGTGGTCCGGTTGATGCTTTCTCCACAGTGGTGGGGTCAACCTCGACCTTTACATAGGACCTGATCAAGTGGTGGAACCTCGACCTTTACATAGGACTTGTGCAAGAGTTCTAATGATGGCAGTAACCTACTTTAGAATTACAACCAAGTTCCTGCCAAAGATGCAAACACTGTAGAGGGAGAAAAGCATCAGGTAGGAGTTCTGAGAGTTGACGATGTTCTATAGCTGCCCGGTGTACCTTCTCCCCTCATACAGGATCAGCACGGCAATGTCGGCGGAGATGCACCAAGGGGGTATGACTATCATACATAAAGCTTGTTTTCCCTCAGAGGGGATGGTACAGTAAGATGTCCGAAAAACAACCAAGCAGTACCGTAGAGAAGGGCATTGTGGAGGTGAGTGATGGTGATGTGGCCAGAAACTTGGCCAATGCTGCTAAGGAGGTCACTTTCGATGAGAAGGAGGATAAACGGCTGTTACGGAAAATTGACTGGTTCATATGCCCATTAATGTCGGTGGTGTATGGTGTACAGTACATGGACAAGGTGACCAACTCGTATGCGTCGATTATGGGCATCCGCGAAGACCTGAACATGCATGGGTCAATGTATAGCTGGGCAGGTACTGCTTTTTATCTAGGATATCTTATATTCGAGTTTCCCGCTTCCCTCATGTTGCAGAGGTTCCCAGTGGCCAAGTTTTGTGGTACCAATGTCATCATTTGGGGCGTAATTCTGTGCTGCTCAGCAGCGGTCCACAATTATGCCGCTTTTGAAGCATTGAGAGTGCTTTTGGGCATGCTGGAATCAACCGTTACCCCGGCGTTTGTACTTATCACTGCCCAATGGTACAAGAAGGAGGAACAGTTTATGAGGACAAGCGTTTGGTTTTCTTGCATTGGAATTGGTGAAGTCCTTGGTGGATTAATAGCCTATGGCCTCTATTCCGGCGAGCAGAATGGAGGGTCGCCTTTAGCCTCCTGGAGACTACTGTTTATTACAGTCGGGACCATCACTATCTTCTTAGGTTTCTGTATTATTCTTCACCTCCCGGACACCCCGGATAAAGCTTGGTTCTTGAGCGAGAAAGAACGGCTGATGGTTGTTCAGCGGATCCGCACAAACAAGCAGGGGTTTGGTAACAAGCACTTCAAATGGTACCAATTCAAAGAAGCGTTTATGGATATTCGAACCTACCTAAACTTTTTCTTTGCCGTTGCAATGAACATTCCTAACGGAGGCATCACCAACTTTAGTGCCATCATGTTAACGGCCCTCGGCTACACAAACGAGCGAAGTCTCCTGATGGATACGCCGACAGGGGCTGTGCAAATAGTGGGAATGTGTATTTGCGGTTACATTGCCCAAGTAACTCAAAGGAGAATGGCGGTCGGCCTGTTTGCAGCTACATGTATCCAGCTTCTCTCTGGTTGTCTTATGGCCTTCCCTGAGTCATACCATGCACAGCTAGCCGGGTACTATCTATGGGCAGCCTCTCCAGTAGCATTGGTCTGTGTTATTAGTTGTATCCAATCAAACTGTGCGGGACACACAAAAAAGGTGGTAGTAAACGCAATCCTCTTAATCGGATACTGTGTGGGTAACCTTATTGGCCCACAAACATTCATTGAAAGCCAGGCACCTCATTATCCAGGCGCAAAAGTTGCAATAGTTGTCTGTGAATGCTTCACTGTGCTCTTTATCGGATTACTTTGGTTTGTCAATTCAAGGGCTAACCGCATCCGTGATAGAGAGAACAAAAAGCTTCCTCCTGAAATCGAGAACCCCGAGTTCGCAGACTTGACTGATTTTGAAAACCCTGAGTTTAGGTACGAAACTTGACGTAATAATCACTGTTTCAAAAGACATGTTATTCTTCCTACGGAAATAGTGGTAAAGGATTAGTAGAAACCCAAAATAGCTTGGTGGACGTGACAGATATACTCGGTCCTCTCTATAACGGACAAAACAGTAGAATTACAGAAAGAAAAGGCCAAGGTGTGCTGGTGGTCATCGCCTGTCGTACGGCTGAAACAGGGTAAATCACAGGACGCAGAGTCTGTATGATCAACAAAAATACGTTACTACCGCCGTTCAGGGGTTAGTACCCAGCCATGAACGATATAACAGCAAAGGTAAGCACAAACATGGATGCATAATCTGCTTTAATAGTTGTTGAAAAGCATTTGTTATTGGTCGCAAATCGTTCGGCAAAAGGAGCAAATATGGATAACGGAAATATAGCATGGCTCATTGTACATAAAGCTGACTTCTTTTATAGGTTCTGCTGCTAGGGGATGCGTCCGTGGGCAAGACCTCCATACGGAGCCAATTTATACATCATCGGTTTTCGGCAGCATATAGGGCTACAATGGGATGTGATTTCCTTACGTCTAGGGTTGAGACAGATGATGGTCTGGGAATAGTTGGATTGCAAATATGGGACACTGCAGGACAGGAGAGGTTTAACTCTATTGGCTTTTCTTTCTATCGTGGCGCTGATGTGGCGGTGCTAGTGTACGACATAACCAACGCGGAATCGTTTCAAAATCTTAGCAAATGGGTCAAAGCGTACTATGAACATTGCATGGTGAAAGATCCAATGATACTGCTGGTTGGAAATAAGTCTGATAAGATGGATTATAGAGTAATCTCTTTTCGACAGGCCAAGGAGTTTTGTGAAATGCAGATCAGTAAAAATGCTCCAGGAACCCCCGACAACGACTATCTTGAAACGAGTGCAAAAGACGATGTTGGCATCCATGTATTATTTAAACGAGTGGCAACGTTGGTGGCCAAGCGACGACAAGACAATCCAGTGGCATTTGAGGTAATGGATTCCACTGTTGACCTAGACCAACCCAGACCAACGTCAAAATGTTGTTAAAGAGTTTTATTTATCTACTTTGTTTTTAATTTCTAATGTTTAATTTCTTGAGCTTTGTAAAGTACGACTCTAACGAGCACATTTGCGTAGCCGATATATTTACTTGCTATGGACAAGGGCATTATATTAAAACGCAGGACCAATATTTGCATTGTCAAGTTAAACATAAACAAGCCTAAGCAATGATAATTTTTTCATTAACTTATACCCCATATCAGTTGATAATATAAAATTAGCGTAAGTAACCCGATTATTTGTATAGCATGAGATTACAAAATCATATCGTAATTCTATCTATGCTCATGCCATTATACAGTAAGACTTAGACTAGGAGTAGCGTACTATTTCTGTCTCAACTCTGCAGTGAATATAACAGGAGAGTCAGTAGTGATCTCTATATCATCCTTCATTAGGTGGTTACTGGTGCTCAATTGACCTCCGAACTTTGTTTCCCAGTTTTCTACATCCCATTTCAACCCCTTTGTGGTAATATGGGCCGTTCCAACAATTGGAATAATCCCACACGTCTTGCCCAGATGAGTTAGTGGCGTGGAGATGTGCGACGTTCCCGGCATTAATAGGAAAGTCACGTTTTGGTCCGACAGGAGTAACAGGGACTGGTTTTTCTGATATGAAACAAATAAACGATGGATTGAACTCATTGATTGGTCCACGCGGCCACCCATTGAGCCTATGCTAATAATTGGCGCAGATTGACCCAATTTACCTGTAACAAAATCCACCGCTTTGTCAAAGTCAGTGGAATACTGGCAAGGGTTCTCAACTATGGGAACACCAAAAGATTCATAGTACCTCCTAGCGTCATCCCTTAGAGAATCAAGATCTCCTGTTATACAATCAGGAATAAACGTTTTACGTTGCTCTTCATCTTGTCCAAAGTAGTCGTACAGTTGATTTGCCCCGCCATCGGCACAAACTCTCAATGTACTGTAATGCCACACCTTTTGAAATACCAATCCATTTGTTATCGGTTGGTTAAGAATCAACAGCGCCTTATCCCCGGTCTTTTCAGACTCGTCCTTCTCCAGGAATGCTGCGGGTCTGATTGTAACGGTGGTCATTGTCAGTTGCCTATTTCAAGTCGCTGTTGATAACCTCCCGTCTCCGACTCAGGCCAGGTTCGATTCCCACCCAACACATTATTTATTTCACCAACCGCTTAGTTTCTTCGATAACGAGCCACAGTCCAGTACTGTTATCTAGGAATTAATAGGGGCAATTGCACATGTATTGTTGTCTAGTAATTGATAGAGGCAGTTGCACATGGTTTCTTAGTGTATGTAGTAGGGGCTCCCCTGCTGCACACCGTGGATGGAGGATTCTCCATTTCAGAGATATTTTATCTGGCTTGACAGTAAAATGAAGACCATACGGTATAGTTTCCGCCTACGTTAGCGAAATATGATGTGTTTCACAATAGTTATAGCGCTTATGAGAATGTGCGGTATGCAGCCATTATTCGACTGATAATGGTGCTCTCAGATTTAGACAATTAACTATTTTCATAGAATGCCCAATTGAATTTGTGAATCCAAAGCCTTCTAGGGCCTTACTCACCCAGTTTTTTCTCTCGGGGATCTTCCCTCAAGAATTGATTTGTTCCATAGTTCTGGCACCAGCGGCTGGCCAAAAATGATGCTAATATTAAGAACATCAACGTCCTCTGGGCGACTGGAGTGCCGATTCGGCGACGATCCCGTAAAAGAGAGGCTTGGTCGGATCGAACTGCTCCTCCAGCCACGCAAAAAGCTGGAGATATATGTGGGAATTTGACTACGGCACTTGCTACTAAAGAGCAAAGACTATCACTATTGACTTACCGAACTTTTATCTGTTTACTACTATCTAGCCCTCACTTTTCGTGTGTTGTTGACTAGTAATTAGCTCATACATCCATGGATCGGCCGATCGAGGGCGATCGACAGAAGGATCATGCTGGTAAAGCCAACGGAGGGCTGGCTGCGTGGCGAGCTAGCTAGGGGCTAGATATAAAGTATAAAGGGAGGGTGGATTCCTCTAGACAATCAACAAGGCAAGCAAAAGAATGGTGGTTATCGGAAAAGAATTTGCTGTTGTGGCTAGAGATTCAGGAGTTGCTGCTCCAGTCCCTGACATTTACAGTGTTGCATCAGCGTCAGATGAATTAGATAGTAGGGAAGCTCAAGGGACAATTAGCGAAGCAAGAGTGGCTCTAGTACAGCGGGAGGACCCCTCAGGGTTTCTTTCCGGACTGGTGTCTGATTTGAGTAACGCTGTAGATGAACTCGACCTTCCCTTGGTTGCTGACCTCTTGAAGAAACTTTCGGATGCCCTAATGACACTTCACCTTAAGAAGAGAGATACAATTATCGACATCATTAAAGATCAACTAGACAAGGTGTACGACATCATCGAGACACTAATGCCCCTTTTCACTGGAGATATTGGACTCGTCTCCGGCCTGCTCAAAGAGCTGGAAATAGGAATCAAGTTGCTTAACCTTCCACTGATTGGGGATGTGCTCGGTAAACTGTCTGCCGCAGTTGCTCAGCTTGGTCTTAAAAAGAGAGAAGAATTGCCTAATGTGACTAGTACTATTGAATCTATTGCTTCAGGGACCACGGCCATCAGAGCCCCGAACGCAACGCATGCAGCCATTAACAGCACACAGGCTCCTCCTAACGGGACGACAACTTCGCTTCCTACACGCATCGAGCAAGGTACCGGTGCTTCGCTGCGAGCGCCCAAAGCTCTTATTGCTCTTGCAATTGGAGTTTTTGCTGGATTTGGTCTGTCAACTTTCTAGACCGGTAGGCTTGAATCATTATTTGATTATCTATCTTATGTATTAATAATTGACAACTGCAAAATAAATACGACCTCCTAGCATCCATTATTTCCTCCGTTCAAAGAATCAATTCTTATTAATTTTACCGCAGTGGCCTGTTTTGGTTGCGTTTGTTACAACCCAGTGTAAACAGTGGCAGTGGTGGCTTCTGTGGCGAGGTTCTCCCTAAGCCGCACACTGTGTTGGGATGATTATTAATTTTTCGTGGCGTCGGTAATTTGTCAGCCAAACAACTTTAGATCAAAAAAAAAAAAAAAAAAAAATGTTTAGACAGTTTAGACAGGCCAGCAGTATTTTTGCTCGAAGACAGTTCAGTTCTCGTTCTGGATCTTACTCTTACAAATCCCGTGCCTTCATTCGACCAACAGTTACTTTGGCAGTGCCTGTTGTGGGGTACTTGGGGTATCTGGCCACCCAGAATCCAATCAAGAATGAAGAACAGAAATCTTCCAATGAACCGGTTCTCGAGGAAATTTCCGAGAAAGATATTGAAACTCCTAAGGCTCATTTGCTAAATCCGGAGGAGGTCGACGAAGCTCGGAAGGCGGAGGCTCAGTCTGAAAAGGCCGCCACTGAAAATAATGAGGAAGACGAAGAAGCTCCCCAAGGTGCGTTTAACCCAGAAACTGGAGAAATCAACTGGGACTGCCCATGTTTGGGTGGTATGGCCTACGGCCCTTGTGGTGAGGAGTTTAAGGCGGCCTTCAGTTGTTTTGTCTATTCAACTGAGGAGCAAAAAGGCATTGATTGTGTCGAAAAATTCCAGAAGATGCAAAACTGCTTTAGACAATACCCTGAGGTATATGCTGAGGAGCTGAGAGAAGAAGCTACACCTGCGGATGACGCTGCAAAGGATCAGCAACAAAAATTAGAACAAGAGCAACAACAGCCACAACCAGAGACTACTGAGGTGCCCGTGGAGAAGAACTAAAGGCTAATCACCTCATTTGTAAATAGTAACCTGTGTAATATATTTCTCACATTAGTCAGTATCGGCTCCTATTCCTGAGCGTTTCTGGCGGTCCTTCCGTGGAAATGTCATTGAAAGATTGAAATGTCTATCGCATTAGAGTTATCTGAGTCCTAACTAAGATGGGCAGAATAAATAATTAGGTTGTAAACCTGTCTTGCAATTCATCTACTGAGATTGGCTCGAATACAGACTTGTCGTTCCCCGATTGGATCCATAACACGTCATCCTCAAAGTAACATGTTAGCCCTCCATGTCCGGTAGGACTTGGACTAATTTTGAACAGTGCGTGTCCAAGAGATTGATGCGCCTTTTTGAGGGATATAAGAAATAAATCGTTGTTTGCGCAAAAATCTTCCACAACTTCTTTGAACGTACTAATTAGTGAATCCTCTGGCTTTTTCTGGGAAAGGTTTATGCTAGTCGATTCCACTCGTGAGACTGATTTGGATGCTTTTCTCGGAGGAGCTAAATTAGCCGCTCGTTCCGCTGGCTTTAAGTCTAGAGCTGCATTGATTAGGTCTAGCCCACGTCGAAATCCATGTTTGACGGCGGGGATTCCCCCAATCGCATCAGGAAAATAGTCTTGCCATGCTTTAAACCAAGCTGATATTTCTGACGGTTTACATTCTGGAGAAATGAGCCATTGATAAAGAACGTCCAAAAATTTAGGAAAAAACTGCTCTTCAAAAATAACACCCAGTGTGCTTGGGCGGACAAAATCCCCCCACTTAATAATATGGTCTAATGGAGTCATATCTTGCTTTGCGGGATTTATCGTGAATTCCTTCCGAAGATAGTCTCCTAACCTGGGCAAGAGATGAGTGACCAGAAGATTTTCCATAACCTCAGTACCAAATAGCTCTTTCCAGGATTCCAAACCCTCAATGGGCGATCCCTTCGATGGCCTCCAGGATGCTAATAAAGAACCAAATTTTCGCTTCACATCCTCAATCACCGGATTCATATAATCACCGAGGTACGGCAACCACGGAAAAAGCCACACATGAGGAGGAGCGATAGATTTATCTCCTTTTCGCGGCTTCCATTCCTCTACCGCCTGCTTCAGACGAGGTATTATCACATGCAAAAGAAGCTGGTTCCGTACCATCACTGGAAGCGTGGTTTCCCACTCTTCCAGTAACAATATAACTGAACTGGGATGTTCTACCTCCCATTGGGACGAGAGATATGCTCGAACGTTTCGCAGCCACAGTTTGTACATCATCGTGTCAAATACTGTTGCCCTTTTAGTTTGCTTGGTTGGATTTAGAATGCTTCGTAGTCTAATGAACACGTCCCGAAAAAGTGTGGGATCTTCTATCGGGTTCCAGTTACTCATCTTCTTTTCCAAGAAAGGATAGAGGGCAGCCACTGCAACACGATCCAAACTATACATCTTAACCTCTTCAACGTATTCAACCTGCAGCTTATCCAATAAATCCACCACAGATTGTTCATCCAATGTATTTTGAATTTCTTCAACCACACTAACGACTCCACGAAGTCGTGAAATTTGTAGTAATGCGATGTCAAGTTCTCTCTCCAATTGATTATGCTGCACAGTCGCCTGTTCTTTTCTGCGTTGCAACGTTTTCCATTCAACCGATACTTGTTCCAACTGTCGACGAGCTTTGTCATACGCAGCCACTGCGTCAAAATTGGAGCTGGCAGGAGTAGCTGTCCCGGAGCTGACTTCCGATAGGTCTTCTACAATCCGACTACCGTCTTGTCTGGTCATGTCAATAATATGCTTAAACCCACTAGGGACATGCAGCCCCTCATCCTCCATCTCTTGCATAGTTTTGTACACATTTTTAGGGTCTCTTTTGTTTCTCGTTTGCTCTAAATCCTTTTTTCCGCCTGCATTTCTTTTCATTTCCACCTTTTCATACTGACGAATCTTCTCCTGACTAGTCTTTTCGTCAACACCACCAAGACCGAGCTTTGTTGGCCGCAGTTTTTGCTCAATCGGCTGAACAATGCCTTTTCCCTCGGCTCCCAATCCTTTTCCAGTCTGGTAGCCCATCTTGGCCATCAGTTTTGCACCGATTCCGTATCGTTGAGTATGCACATGATTTGCCCTGCTCTCGTATACCGTCGATCCTTTATCTTCTTCAGTTTCCTTAGAGATTGAAGTATTCAGCTGTTCAGTCCCGCCACTGACAAATGAGCTCATCATATTATTCGACTTCACGCTAGTACTATCTTCTCCGGCATAAGTCCCCCCGCTGACAAACGAGCTCATAAATTGATTCACCGCCCCGAAAGTACCCTTCTCATCATCAGAGCTACTATCTTCCTCCTCATAAATTTTCCGCCGCTTGAACGGGCTCTCAGGTACCTCGTTCTCAGAGTCCTGTGCTGAGCTCATGAAGGTGTCGGTCACAGTAATGGTCCCAAAGCTATATCCCATCACCAAATCACCACCCACATTGTAAACCTTCTAGAACAAGGCTCCGCGAGTCAAAGTCCAGTAGGATGAGTGGTCAGACTGATGGTCAACAGGGAAACTTGGGCAGTAGCGCCAGTGCTACAGGTAGCTCTCAACTACAGGTCCAACAGGATAGAGATAAGGATAAGTACAAATACAAGCTAGAAATCCAACAGATGATGTTCGTGTCTGGGGAAACAAACGATCCTCCGCAGGAAACTACTTCGTTGATTGAGGACATTGTGCGTGCACAAGTGGTAGAGCTACTGTTGCAGGCGTCTCATCTGGCGCTAAAACGGGGTGCTCGGTCAATAGCCGTGGAGGACTTGATCTTTTTGATTCGTCATGATAAAGCGAAGGTGAACCGATTAAAAACTTACCTCTCATGGAAGGATGTTCGCAAAAATGCAAAGGACGATGGCGGCGTGGAAGGAGCTGACCTGATAGACGATGGCGGACTCATGTCCTCAGAGGCATCAAAAAAGCTGTACAAAAAGAGTAAAATCAAGCTGCCATGGGAACTTCAGTTCATGTTCTCGGAGCAGCCGCTGGAAGAGAACGAAGAAGATAACGAAGAGGATGCAGCAGAGATAGAGGCCAATGTAGCCACCATGCAAAGATTAAAGACGGCAGATGATCGAACAAGAGACATGACAAAGGAGGAATACGTTCATTGGAGTGAATGTCGACAGGCTAGTTTTACATTTCGAAAGGGCAAACGATTCAGAGAATGGGCAGGTATTCCCCATTTAACTGATTCCAAGCCTCATGATGATATTATTGATATTCTTGGTTTTCTCACGTTTGAAATTGTGGCAACATTGACTGAAGAATCGCTTAAGGTAAAGGAGGCGGAAGAGGAACTGGAGGCGAGGAATGGTAAGAATCCTAAGAAGCGCAAGCGTGATCGTCATCTGTTTGATGGGCCGGATGAGGACCAAAAGCCAATAATGGCCCGACATGTTCAGGAGGCGTATCGGCGTTTCCAGCTTGTCAAGCCAAAGAATAGGGCTCTACGAGGCTACACTGGTGGTCTCATTAACCTTAAGACCCAGATGATTTAACCCTCTGGGATTTTAACTTATTTAATATTAACTAGGCGTTTTATCTGTTTACCAGACTCATTATAATCGTCATTTCTGCAATTCCCCCAAAATGCTGAAGGCAAAAAAAAAAAAATACTCGTTAAAATCGTGACCAGTACATGGGTGCGGTATTTACTACTTGATTCAAGTCTTCATCGTCGCAATCTAAATGCCGTCGGTGGTTACATATCCCTAGAGCTGCATAGGACCGTCTAGTCGACCTCAATTGCTCTTGACCGAGGGAGGCCAACCGTTCTGTTTTGGTGTTCTCATGTTCGATTTCCAAGCGAGCCATCCGACGAACAAAAGGGGCGATTTCCGCCGAAAGTGTACCACCCTGCGCACAGTCAATGCTGTTGAGGTTACCTGTGCCTTGAAGTGGATAAGATGCAAAAAAAAGTGTGTCTCGAAGATTTCGTGTGTACTCACGTTGATTGTAAGGGGCGTCTGGCGTTGGAATAGAGCAATTGTTTATAAGTTCGGGGTAGATTTGTGTTTCAAAAGGAAGAGGGTCTACCTTAAGAGGCATTTCTGTAGTATATTCCGATGTCGTCCTATCTGCATCATCAGAGATCGGTTGCTCGAAGGCAGAGATAGAAGCATTGTATAACACGTCTGCGGCAGAGAGTAATTCTGGGTCATGTGGTAATTGGCTTAAGCCTCGGTCACAGTTAGCATCAATATATTCATCCTTGCTGATGACACGAATTGGACCCATCTGTTTACGTTCTTCGCTCGTGACGAACCAATCGACACCAGATTTCTTTCCTCCAATTCCCATCTGGCACCAAAATTGTAGAGTAGTGAGGGCTTTGCGAAGATCGTGATTGCAATTATTAACCAGAGTTGAAAGAATATTGTGATCCAGAAGATGGCCCTCACTCAATGCAACAAGAAAGAGTATGTCTGTTTGGAGCTTGGGCAACGCAGGAACGAATTCTAGGACCTGTGCCTTCTGCTCCAACACAATGCGGGGAATCGAACTAAGATCATTGCAGGTTAGAATGATCGGCCTCTTGGATATTTCAGTCAACCTATCAAGTCCGTTCCAAAAGGACTTTTCATCGGAATATAAGACGTCGATCTCCTCCAACAAAATAACGCTATCCTGGTTTCTTGCCCGTTGGTTTGAATGTACTAACTGTGATATGACCGTTCCTTCAAGAATGTCTAACAGCTCTTTACCAGAGCGTTTGGTGCTCGGGTTAATTTCGAAAATGTATGCATTCAATTCCTCTCCCGCAGCGTAGACAGCACTTGTTTTAGCTGAGCCAGGTGGGCCATGCAGGATCAAATAGTTTGCCCTTTCTGGTAGAGCAGAAGCTGGTGTTTGCTCATCTTCAGTCTCCTCTTCATCGACAATAAAGCCATCCAGATCATCTTCATGTTTTAACTTTTTCCGTTTACCCAACGACCCCACCAACGGCCTTGTCCGTTTGGCTGCAACAATTTGCTGTCTCATCCACTCTAACAGGTTCAAGGCGTTGTTATTACCTGTGGCGACATCCACTGCCTCGTGGGGTGCGTACTTTGTGCACCAATCCTGTGATTCACAAGTATGGATGTCAAAAGCCTTTAACTTGCCCACTGATGATAATAAGGTTGTAAGAGATTCGTGGTGTTGTTTGTCTATCAAGTCGTAAGCGAGGTTAGTTATTTGATGCGGTTTCATAAACAGTCTATGCGCCTTTTGAACCTTAAGAGGCGACGACTTTGATTTTCGCCATTCAGTTGAAAGAATATTTTCTCTATCATCAATCTTAATATTGTTGCGTCGCCTTTTTCCTTTACCTTTGCTCAATTCGCGGGGTGGGTTAGCGTGTGTTGGATAAATTCCTCTAGTGTGCTGGACCACCGGCCATGGAGTATCCAATTCGACTTGTTTTGAAAATGGGGATTTAGGCCGACCCGGAGTAGAAGCACGAGTACGTTTGGCAAAAAAAGGATGCAATGGTTTTGACGGATCAGGTTGTGATCCAGTAGATGATCCTGTGGGATCAGAAAATGAATGAGCGGACGGCTTTGGACGTGAGATACTTTCGTTTGCAGAAGCATGCACATTTTGGTCGACTTCAGGTTGTAATAACTTTGCCTCACCCTTTTTCCTCTTTAAAAAGAATGGGTGGACGGGTTTCTGATATGCCTTCAATGAGGCAAGTCGCTTCGGCCCATTGGCACTGCCGTTATTAACACTTTTCAATTTTTCGGATGGAAGTTTTAATGCCACTTTATAACTCTCTGGTTCTCCCGTTTCAGGTTTTTGCTTTGTGAAGAACGGATGAATTGGCGGTTTCGGCTGCACATCAGAGTTGTGCTCTTTGGGCAGCTTCAATTTCACTATAAAACTCTCTTTTTCTGGATCGTCTACAGCTCCCCCATCCATTTCTTCTCCTTCCTTCGGACCTTGCACGCCCCACAAGTTGTAGAGCGTGGAAGAGGCCCTGGATTTCATAAATTATGCCGCCAATGGGTGTACTCACGCGTGGCTATCTACGCGTCGTTTCCAATTTACACCAGACGGGGTGCCGACGGTCGGGGTGGCGGCGAGGGGGCAGATCGGCCGTTAGGCTGCTGCATGCAGGCCACCAAGCAGCCAGCCATAGTGATGGGCGAGAAGGACGACGGGGAGCGAGATGATAGACTTGAAGGTTGGTTTCGGGAAGCACAGCAGTCATTAGGACTGGCAGGGCCAATTTGTACCGAGGCCAATGATTTAGTTAGCACGTCTCGACGGCAGATTGAGCAGGCTACGGTTCTATGGGCCCAGGTGTCATTTTTGCGGGAAGCGATAACTGAACAACTTGAAATGATGCGGACGGTGCACCTGTCGTTGGAGGCATCGCAGGAACGAGGAATCGAGGAGCTGGAGAAGAGTGTTGAGGATTTAAAAGGTATGGAGGAGTCGCTAAATGCGGCGTTGGACAATCTGGAAAAGACCGAGGTTGACGAAGCATTCGGCCACGAGAAGGGGAAGAGTCTGAGGAGCTTTGTGTTTGAAGATGGGATTGAGAACTTGAGGGGCACGGTCACCAGAGTGATTGGTAAGAGCAAGTCGACTCAATCCGCAGTGTCCAAGGACATTAGGCGACTTGGCGAGGATATTAAGGGTCTGAGTGACAACATGGTGACAATGCAGGACTTGAAAGGTGAGGACCTGGAGACGGCTCGGAAGGGGGCGGACGTGATTGCAAGTAATGCCCATGCGATGGCCACGTTGCTGGAGTCGCTGGCGCACCATTACGACCAATGTTTAACGGCCATTGACATGAAACAGAAGGCCGAGTCGTCGGATGATGGGTTGGACGAACTTTTGGCAGTTTTGGAAAATGATTCGCAGCAGGTGGAGGATGTGGTCAACGAGCTGTATGAGCGACGGAAAGCAATAGAGACGTCTGAGCGATCCGTTTCGGATGTATATGAGAGCATGCAACTTAAGCATGGGGAGATTGTTCAATTCTTTGACATGCTCAGCCAGTTCACGAAGAGCCAACTGCCAAAGCACCTGGCGACGCTTGAAGGTTATTCACAAAAACAAAAGGGCCATGTGGAGGAGATGTTCCGGTTGGTTCGGGAGCTTTCGTCTCTGGTAGAATACTACGATATGTTTTTTAACAGCTACCATGCACTAGTGCTAGAGATTGGGCGCCGGTTACGGGCCGAGCAAAAGCTGGAGTCGATTGTGAAGGACATGAATAGCACGCTGTCACGACTCCATCAAGACGAGCTGGACGCACGCCGGGCATTTATAGACGATCGTGGGAACTACCTGCCCAGCGATCTTTGGGGCGGGTTGACAGACTATCCGGTCCAGCCAACCATAGATTTCAACCGGACCACCAAACTTCCGACCGTGAGCGACGAGTCTGTTGAAAAAGCCCGGAAAGAAGTCAAGCTGTGAACGAATGCATTTATTTATTCTTCGGTATATACTATATTTTGCATGTACTTGTATTTATTCTTGTTCTGTCTTGGTGTTGTTGGTGTGCGCTACGAGTAGCACGTGCAAACGCGGTTCATGAGTCCCTCGCATCTTCCGAACTCCTTGTCGAGAGAACGACAGAGCATGTCGCAGTCATTTGGGTCGTTTGGGCAGCCACCCCTTTTTAGCAGTTCCGTCGGAACTGCTTGGACGGAGAGAAGGCTTGCCAGCAGGGTAGCCATGGTTAGGAAGTTCATCTTTGCTGTAGGGAGTAGAGATAAGTGCTGTCTTTTTATACTATTTGAAATACTCAGAGCGACTTGAACGACAAGAACGTGAAGGAGATTCAATTATTTGCACGTTATAATAAACTTTAAGATCGTACGAGCAATGGAAGACCGACGTGTTTTTATTCTTATTATATAAGCCTGTCACGTCAGGTTCTTTTGTAATACAAGTCACGTCGGATTGGTTTTCTTTTGTAATTTTTCCTGTTGTATTTTGTTTATTTTTTACAGAATCACGGCTGACCGTTTCTTTCTCTCTTTCTTCTTTTCTACTCCATTTTGTATCGAACGGAGGATCACGAATTCCCTTCTCCCTCGACCTATTCTATATATAAACCCACCGCCGCGGACTCGTGGTACATCTCTGGATCTGGCCGATCTCCATTCCGATGCAGGCGGTCCAATCAGATGAACAGATCCTACATGACGATCCTTCGAACAACAAACAGCCAACGGTACTGCAGACAGATAGGCGAGATAGATCTACTAGCAGACCCGCAAAGGGCAATCTTTTTGTCTATAAAAACCAGGCAACAAAGCGTGCGATATTTGCCCGAAAATAAAAACCTTCTGTGAAAAAGCAAGGGGAAAGGAAGAAAATAATAATAATAATAATAATAAGCGCCGTACAGGACCAGCCCCGATCTTTTAAAATTAAAGTATATTCAGTATTCAAACAAAACAGAGGGAAAAAAACAGACGACGTGTTTAGTTGCAGACACATTCGGTCTTGAGGAAGCCGGCACAGGAGCCTTCAGACTTGCCAATCTCCTTGCAGTGGTCAGTGCATTGTTCTGGGTCGAGAGGACAAGCAAAACGCTTAGCCAGGTAGCGGCCAGTTCCTCGGCTGGGTGGCATGATTGGAGAGGCAACGGCAGCAGTAGCGAAGAGAGCAGCAACGACAGCAGTGAACTTCATTCTTCTGGCAATAAAAAAAAGACGTTAGGTCGT
>JAJMBO010000026.1:24722-103451 GCA_030585065.1 Blastobotrys persicus
AAAAAAAAAAAAAAAAAAAAAAAAAAAAAGCCTTCGTTTACAAGGGAAGGGTGTTTTGTCTTGGACCTCTGAGGTTGCTGCGGCAGGAGATAATACGGTGGGAGATGACCGGTAGAAAAAAAAAATTGCAGCCAATGATCTCCGTCGGGACAATGTGCTTTCATGCGGAGATCAGCGCCCGTTTGGCGGTGATCCTTGGACCAAAGCTCATCCGTCGAGGCGGTTTGTGAACCCCCGCAAGCCATAAACCCAGGCTCATGGGTTCGTTGGGTTCAAAATCCCTGTCTTGCTCAAGGCTAATGACAGCCGGGGAAAAAGCAATGTTTTAAGGGTTGGTCCGTGCGTATGCACGCGATATTTCGCGTGCGCAGGGTTGGCATCCATGACACCTCCTCGCCGGATCGCCGAGTGGATCGCCAACAATGAATTGTGGCTTTGACAGGGCAATCGTACTGAGCATGTGTGTAACCGTGGCACAATGTATGGGCTCTTAGGGGCTACGGTATGTCATGACAGTGGAGGGTTATTCAGTTTTGACAAATGTCAGTCACGTGGTGCAGAATGTTTTGTATTATTTTTTTTTTTTTTTTTTTTTTTTTTTTTATTGTGGATGGGTTTTTCAACGGTTGGGAGTTTGTTATTGTGGCTGGGGAATAAGAGTCGGTGGGGTTACCGATCGGTTTACTTGGTTGTAGCTAGCAGTTGTGTTGGTAACCACAATTGTTAATGACTCTGGCTGAGGCGTATTGTAGCTAGTAATTGTGCTGGTAATGCATCAACAATATTTATTACTTCATTATATTGTGGCTGAGGATTAGCTAGCAATTGGTTGACCAGTATCGTGCTGGCCATGCGATTGTCAATACTTACTTCTACAAAGCAACAACATTGTCTCATTAATTTAAACTAACATCACATTACAGCACGTAGCGGAAGTTTTTCCTGTTCTCCTTGTCAGTCGAGTCCTGGACAAAGTTGGCCGCCTCGTCCTCAAGCGACGGCGGTCCAAATTCGTTATCACGACGACGGTTCTCTCTGGCAAGCCAGATGCGGGACCCTAATGCGCTCACAATGCAGAAGATGGTAAACACCACGTTTCCGGTGAAGCCAGCGTTGAACTTTGGCCCCGGGGATGCACCAAACACAAGCGCACCCATGATCCCCCCGACGCACTGACCCATGAAGGTCACGGAGCTAACTAAATACTTCTTCGTGTTCCCCGCCACGTTGGAGCTGGCCAGGGAAATGCATAGGCCAGATGCGCCCACAGCACATGGGAACAGAACCAGTCCCGCCATTCGCACGCCAGGCTTGTCTGATTGCCACGACATCAGACAGCCCACAAGCTGAACAACCAACAGCCCGATCATAAAGTAGTATCGCAGGCCCTTGAAATACCGCGACACCGCGCTGGACACGAGCAGACTGATGACCGTCATGGCGCCCAATGGCATGGTCAGCAACAGCGACTCGGAGCTATCAAACCCCAGGCCCTTGATAACCAGCGTCGAAAACGACGTAAACGAGTTGACGGGCCCAGAAACCACCAAGGTGAAAATGGCAATGAACCAAAAGTTGTGGTCAGTGAGCGCCTCCTTGACCTGGCGCACCTGGAACTTGCGCTCGGTGCTCCCGGCTTGGTTACGCCTCATGCGCTCAATGGCAATCTCCTTTTCTCGTTCGCTGAGGAACCGGGTAGTTGCCGGCTCGTCAGGCAGGAAAAAGAAGATAACGAACCCCCATAAGAGACTTACAGACGTAATGATATAAAACATGTACTTCCACGGATGCAGGTCTCCCCGTATCTTCGCCGTGCCCCAGCCAAGCACTGGACCCACCACCGACGCAAGCCCTGTGGCACAGAACCATAGGGCACTGCGAAGCACCTGTTCTTCTCGCGTCCACCAGTAAGTGATGTATACAGTAAAAATTGGCTGAACGGCCGACTCGCACAGCCCCAGGAAAAACCTATTGACCAAAATGTCCGTGTATCCTCTGCACGAAGGTGTTGTCAAGCCCACGATAGACCATAGGATACACGCAATTGACACAACCTTGCCCGCAGGAAACTTCTGAGCCAGCAGACCCCACGGATAGGCTCCGACAATAAAGCCAATAGAGAAGATCATGGTAGCAACTGAATACCGTGAATTGTCGGTAATGGGCTGGCCATTCGAGTCCTGGCCGACGACTCTGACAAGGTCCAGGTCCTCCACCATTCCAAACAGCGCCGCGGCCTGGAAGGTGGCCTTGTCTAAAAAGTCTAGTGCATTGGTCATCAGCATCAGAGGAATGATCCACATATCAAGCTTCCTCACAAGCCGCCGCTCTTCAGCAGCATCATATTCAACTGCAACGTCTTCCTTCGTCTCAATAGTCGGTTGTTTCTTATCCATCTTCCCCTTGCGTGCTCATGCGCAAATGTACATCCTTTATATAGCTGATCCTTTCCCCGCAAGAGGGGTGCCCAGCCAAAGTTTCCCCTCTGTGGCTGGACTAATAGATCATCTGTACTACCAATTGCACGGTTGATAGAACAGTTTGGCTTAATTCTTGTGCAGAACGTGCCAGGCAGCTCTTTCCTCCCATCAACAAGGACATCGGCTAGTCTCCTACCAACCCCATTATTTACTACTTCTTTTCCGCCATCTCTATAAATGATCACATTCCCTTACATTGAACTCTGGTTCGTATAGGTTTGATTTCACGAAGCCCCAGACTTTACCTACTTCTGCTGGATGTCCAATCTCCTTGAGCCGCATGGCTACTCTACACCTCGATAAGGCGATAATGCAAGCTGACTCCGCTTGATTGAACGTGAACTTTTGGAAGTGACACGCCATTGCGATAGAAGATGCATCTGCGATGCGAGATGAGCTAATGGATCGTATTACTCACCGGAAACACCAGCGTCCTTCAATGTTTGGTCGGCTCTAATTCTTTTTTTTTTTTTTTTTTTTTTTTTTTTTTTTTTTTTTTTTTTTTTTTTTTTTTTTTGGCATTTACTTGCCTTTCTCTAACCTGTCCGTCCGAGTTTTTTCCTATTCAATTGTGAATAATGAGCTGCAGAGGTCAATTCGTCGCAAATAAATTGTACAGCGGGAAACAATCGCCGGATAAATATCCGACATAGCAACGGCCCCGCTTTGTATGTATCGGCAGTACCAATAGTAGGCGATTAGAGCCCTTTTCCGGCTACAACTCATTTATTTCTACTTGCAGACTACTTTAGTCAATTAGTTCGACTAATGAAGTTAGTAATGTTAGATATATATATCTATCCTTCAATGTATACCTAACCCACAACTCGCATATAGGGCCAAATTGTTTAGTATATATGCTTGTTTGATTACTCCCATACAATACCATGTTCGACAATTGTAGAAAACAAGGAGTAGATATGCTTAAAATAATATATTTACAAGTACGAGCTTTGGAGACGGTCAAACAGCGACTTGACTTCATCCAAAGACATATTCTCGGTCTTTCTACTGTCTCTTGACCGAACGGCGACCGTGTTGTTGTCTATTTCCCGATCTCCCACCATGATAATATAGCTAAAACCTTGGCTCAACGCCTGACGGATCCTATTACCCACAGTGTCCTCCTGAGCCATCATCTCTACATGGTAAAACTTTGTATCCAGCCTTCCTGGAGCATAATCGTCAGAATTCGTAACCTTTCTACCCGACAGGCCTGCCAGCATTTTCTGTGCGTACTCTTGATGTCTAGATGCTACAGGAATGATCACCGCCTGACGAGGATTCATCCAGAACGGCCATTTGCCTTGGTAATGGTCTATCAAGAGCGACATGAACCGCTCAATTGACCCGTATACGGCTCTATGAATCAGCACCGGTGCACGGCTTTCTCCAGCCGCACTGTTTTCAGTAGCATATCTCAGCTCAAATTTCTGAGGCAACTGGAAGTCAAGTTGAATAGTGGCGGTTTGATGCTCCTTGCCGTTATTATCCGTTACCAGAATGTCAATTTTGGGTCCATAAAATGCACCATCGCCAGCATTGACCGTCCACGGCTTGCCGGATTTATCCAGCGCTTCTCTCAGGTCCCGCTCTGCCTGGTCCCAGGTGGATAGCTCGCCGGCATACTCGTCCGGCCTTGTAGATAGGGTTAATTTGTAGTCCTGCAAGCCGAAGATCCCATATACAGAGTCAATCATCTGCAGACAGCCTTCAATCTCGCCCTGAACCTGTTCCTGCTCACAGAAAATGTGGCCATCATCTTGGTGGAACTTACGCACCCTGGTCAAACCCGTCAATGCTCCCGAAGCTTCATTTCTATGAAGCGGAGAAAAGTCTGCATAGCGAACAGGAAGCTCACGGAATGACCGCTCGTACTGCCCAAACATGACGCAATGTCCCGGACAGTTCATTGGCTTGAGACCAAACATCTCTGGTGCCTCATTCTCCTCTGCTCCATGGTGAGCACCCAAAACCTGGAACATGTCCCGCTTGTAATGCTGCCAATGGCCACTGGTCTGCCACAGCTCGCTCTTGTATATCAGTGGAGTCACAACGTGCTCAAACCCAAACATCCTCTGCTGCACCTTCATGAAATCCACTAGCTTGTCAAACAGCCGAGTCCCATATGGCAGGAAAAAAATCGACCCGGGTGTGCACTTGTCAATCATGTACAGCTGCTGCTGCTGAGCAATCTCGACATTGCTCTTTGTTACCACAGCTTGTTTCTCCCCATGACACAATCTCCTTAGAATTTTCGGCCCAAAGAACCGTTGTCTTCTTGCCCAGTTCATGGTCATTCGACCCCCCCAGACTGCACCTCCCCCTTTACAAATTTCAACCAACCGCGCGTTATCCGCGCAACGTGCATACATGCCAACTACCGCATATCCGCATCAGCCGCCAACTGAACACACAACAGCAATTCGCGCAGTCGCCTTTGTCGCCTTAGCCTTGGCCTACAATGCATAGACGTGATGCAACTGGAGTCGGAATGTCCAGGTCGCTGTCGCCCATGACGTCAATAATAATATTGTTCTGGGAGGAAACAGCCGCATGCACCGGGTCCCCGATGGCGGCCACACCATTCAACACCTCCTTATAGTGTTTACATGAGGTAGAGGACCTTTGATCGGCATGAGCTTGGACGCCAAAATCGTGCTGTTGGGCGCACAGGGTAAGTGTGGCATGCGAAAAAGGAGGTGAGCGGTGACTGATAAGGAGGAATTCAGGCGTTGGGAAAACGTCGTTTGTAGTGCGCTACGTTAGAAACACATTCCAGGAGGGAAACGCGTCCACAATAGGGGCGTCATTTCTGGCAAAGAAGGTACAATTAGACGAATGCGTTGTACGGCTACAAATCTGGGACACTGCTGGACAGGAAAGGTTCCGGTCTATGGCGCCGATGTACTATCGGTCTGCCAGTTGTGGAATACTTTGTTACGATATTACATCAGAGGCATCATTCAGAGCCATGCATTCGTGGCTGCTTGAATTACAGGAGAATCTTGATCAGGACATTCTGATTCACATAGTTGGCACCAAACTCGATTTGGTCAATCAGGATCCTTCGCGCAGGGAGGTTCCATTTGAGACGTGTGTAGAGTATGCATCCAAGTATTTGAGTCGCAATGGAGAAGATGGTGCGGAGGCTTGCCATGAGATTAGTGCCAAGGATGATGAGGGTGTGAGGGAAGTGTTTGAGGTTATTACAAGGAAGCTCATTATGCGGAGAGCTATGATACGCAGCCACCAATTACAGCGTCAGGAAGAGCAGGCCCAGACGATCTATGTGCATAACGATGAACCCGAGCCCAGGACTGGTGGTTGCTGTTAACGAGTGTTATGAAGTACGAATAAACATCATGTAGCATAAATAATCAATTTTAAGACACGAACCCGAAAACCTGCTGTTACTTACCAGTTGCGGCATCGCACTGGAATTTGCCTATTCAGGGCTCTCCTAGCTTTTTGGCCGAAACTTAAGTTATTTGAAACAATAATAGACGTAGTAAGGGCAGCTTCCTTCAATTAGTTCGAGGACGGGGCAGCCTTTCTTAGAGCCCATTAACATCGACGGCGAGCTTACCAAATTTCTCTAATACAAAAACAACCATTGCTGCGCACGTACCGCTTCAAGTGCCCCCTTCATAGACCAGGCTACTTACATTAGTACTTCGACACTTTTTGAACTCAATTCAAGTCTTCGTAGGATGGATGCTACCCAAGTTATTTCGAAAACCCCACCACTAAAGTATTCTGGGGTCCGGGAGTTTACATATCCACATGGGTTAGGGTATCACTTCTCGGGGATCGAAAGTCCCAATGGGAGAAAGAGAGCACCTTGGGTTGGCGACGCACGAGGTAGAGAGCGAGAGATGGAGGATCCTTTGACTGTACTGCGGTCCACAATAGCGGCAGGGAAAAAGCCCAAGCTTATTGATGGGACGGGGGCTGAGACCGAAGACATCACAAAGGCTGAGAGTTTAGAGTTTACCTCGGTCCCAGGGATGTCGGAAGGGACGATCAAGTTCCCATTAAACCAGGAGACACGCTTTGAAAGCAAAGATCCAGAGCCCCGGATGCTGGATCTGCGGACAGTCTACAACTGTTATGTGACGCGCGAGATGGGCATGACTGAGTACATTACAGAATCTGGAGAACGGGGAATTTATAATCTGAAATTTCTTGAAAGAACCGATTTGATCACCTGGCTGGAGGGTGCATCATCAGAGAGTGATTATATAAAGCCTGCTAAATCGAGTGCGGTGTCGTCAGCAAAGGATTCCGGAGTGGACGCCAAGAGCAGCGGCGGTTTGAAACGGCCTCGTGAAGTTGATGCGGATCTTCAACGTATATATGACCGAGAACGATCGCTCATTGACCACAACGTGGCTCTTCGTGGTAGTAAAATGATCAGCTTTGAATCAGTTTCCAGCGAATGCCGAACAAAGATCATTGGTGAGTACAAAAACAAATCGAGGGCCTCAAAGTCCTCTAGCTCGAATGCGGCTGCGCCGACACCGGCGGGCCGAGAAAGCTCTAAGCAGCGCAAAGACCCTATTATCATTCTATCGCCATCTGCGTCTGCTCTGTTGAACATGCAGAATGTCAAGCAGTTCCTGGAGAACGGTGTTTACGAGTACAACCAGTCGATATCTGGACTATCAGACGTTAATTATGTCAAGCGAACATCGAGTCGGCTAGGAGGGACTGTGAAGCTACTAGTTGTGAGCTCTGTGGAAAAATTTAAACCTGAATACTGGGACCGTGTGGTAGGAGTGTTTGTAACTGGACAGCCATGGCAGCTTAAGCCGTACAAATGGTCAGATCCCAATGTTCTTTTCCAGAAGGTTCAGGGTTTTGCACTTGTCTTCAAAGGCGATCCATTGCCTCCCACATTGAAGCAATGGAACGTAGACGTAGTGCCAATTGATCGCAATCAGCGGTTCAAGGATTCGGAGGTGGTTGAGCGCATCTGGGATAAGATTGAAACCGCCTTGAAGAAGAGAGGCTATGGTAACAAATACGTCAAGTAGTTGTATATTTATAAATTAAAAAAAAGTAACGCACGCTCTCTCACGAAGCGTTCCAGATTTTCTTAATACTCAAAGCTTTGACATACAAACTAGTAACAAGGTTGTCCTTCATGATCGATTAATTAATTAGTATCTTTCCTTCATTCTTGAGGCAATGATTCTCAGATTTCCGTACACTTTTCCTGGCGGCGCACCGAGAATCAAGCTGACTATGGTTTCACGAGCAATCTTGATGTTGGAGAAGCCTCCGAGAATGTGGATAGTTGAGTCTGCAAGAACAACTCTGGTCCTGGATGCATTTTCAATAGCAAATTTGGTTTTGCCGTCCTTACCAGCAATTCGACCAATAGCACGAGACAAATGATCGCCAGTGAGGTTCTTGACATCCTTCACTTCAAAAGTCTCTATATACAGGTCGTCAAGTCGTAAGAGGGCAATGGCGTCGTCAATATCAAAGCCCATGTTAATAGCTCGTAGGAAATCTTCAGCCTTTTGCATAGCACCAGGATCAGTAGTTTGTTCACATGTTCGGAACAAGACTTTCTTTCTGGCTGGTTTTATCATGACTTGCAGTTTCAGATGCTCGACTAATGGCTGATAAATTTTCATCCACGAAGTTTTAAATGCATTAAATCGATGTTGCGGGATTTGTATAGATCTCATTTCCTTTTTGACTTTCTTTGCAGTATCCTTAGCCGCTGGGAACCGCGGTCGTCCGTCCTGATCTACTACGAGTTCACCGTTTGGCTTCTCACTTACTTCCACAGAATCTTTATCAGCCAGCGATGCCGATGTAGCGTCAATTAGAACATCGTCCTCGTCTTCTTCGACATTACTAACTTCTGGAACATGCGTAGGCTCTGTAGATTGGTCTAGTCTTGCGGTTGGTGCCGACATGTTTTATGAGAGCTTCCGCTTTGAAATTTTTTTATCTCAGGCTTATCTATTTTTTTTTTTTTTCACCGCTCAAGTAGCTGTTGAAAAAAAATCAGTTTTTGTCCCAGCCCCAATATTACATATATTAGCGTAATATTCAGCACCGTCACGTGATTATAATGCAATTTACGGTATACAACTATTCATGCCATATACTGACCAATATCTAGGCAATATGGGTAGAACAAGTAATCATAAGCTGTAGAAATTCAAATATGATCATTTTTGAATACGCATAGAGTCTTCCTACTAAGATAGTTGGAGGCTAACCGCAATTGAATCTCAGAAGCTGAATTGAACACACCATGAACTACTGAAAGTTGCTTCCGCTATAAGTCAGCTTATGACAAGATCCCATCAGAGCCATCCCAGGAGTGAGTAGATCGTTCAAGTCATGGTTTCACAGATATGGAGAATCAAGGCTGGGGTCCGGGGCAAGCGACTTTTAGTCCCAACTGACCTGCGTAAACGACATACTGACTAAAATATTTCGTTAAAACGGCGTGGCCAGTAGACCTTATCTGAAATAACCGGTAGAACTGACGATTCGTTTATTTAACGAAACTGTGTGGATGAAGGGGTTTCTATTGAATGGGCTACGACAGGTGAAGGTTGTCCCGAGGTTGCAGGTGGCGAGAGTGGTAGGGCGTCCTGGAGGGTTGTTAAACGAACTCAGACCCCTATACCTTGGGGCACAGCAGCATCACTTGAACCTGCACAAGGGTTCAATGATGGCGTCAATGCTGCTTCGAAAATACACGACAGATACTAACCAGCCAAAGAAAGCACCAGAATCTAATGCAAAATCTACAGGCCAAGAACAATCTGGAGAGCAAGCGAAAAACGAAGGGACCAATAAGCAACAGCAACATTGGATCCATCGGCCAACTAAGGACGAATTGCTCTCGGCTGCGGGTGGCCTACTGGAAAGACTGAAGATACGGTTTAAATGGACAATGATCCGACAGGTTCGTCCATTTAACATGGACGACCTGAGCGCGATGTTTTCATGGATTCTTGTGGGAAACTTGATATGGATCCTGCTAGGAACCACAACCTTCTGTTCTCTACTTCTGTTCACCATGAACACTGTGTTTGCTCAAGATTACTTTGCACGCAAGGTTGGTGACCTGCTGACGAGAGAAACTGGTATAACCATCGTGTTTGAAAACGCCATTGTACCCCATTGGAAGGACGGGATGATTTCGCTACGCAATGTCTTTGTTTCCAGAAGACCTGGATCATCCAAAGTGCAACACAGAGTTCAAAAGGGCTCCCAAGCAATTGCGGCGGCTGCCGCAAAAGCCGGCGGTGCGGTGGCAACCGAAGAAGATGGGGATGATGGCAACTACACTCAATTTGACCTAACGATTGATTGCGTCTCAGTCACCCTGTCGCTGCGCAAGTGGATGGACGGCCAAGGAATACTCCAGGATGTAGAAGTCAAAGGAGTGCGAGGTGTTGTCGACCGACGCCACGTTCAATGGAATCCAGGTTACGACCCAACTGAGCACAAGAATGTTCATTCGCATGGCGACTTTGAGATTGACTCGTTCAAGCTTGAGGATGCTCTCTTCACTCTGTATCAACCTGGTGCGGACCGGCCTTTTGAAGTGTCCATCTTTAACTGCGATTTGCCACAATTGCGCAAACACTGGCTGTTATACGACATACTCTCAGCTAACAACATGTCTGGTAGCTACGATAACTCGTTGTTCACTATTCATCCCAGACAGCTGACAACTAGGCCGTTTGATGAAAATGACTCCTCACCATGGAAGAAGATTAACCGACTAAGGATCGACGGAGTGGATATCAAGCATCTCAACCGCGGCGTTGATGGTCCATTTGGATGGATTGAGTCTGGTAATGTGGACCTGCTTGCCGATGTCATGCTCCCTGTGGACGCCGAACAGTTTAAATTCGCAGAAGTCATGGAGGACATTGTTGAACGCTGGGAAGCCAATCTGTCGCGACATCACAAAAAGGAGGGCCGAGAAATGGTTACGAAGGTTGAAGAGAGGGCTCGCGAAAAGGAGGCCCACAAGTATATTGTCCTCGATGTCCGCGTCCAACTAAACAATACAAGAGCCGCCGTCCCCATATTTACATCAGATCTAACATACATCAACAACGCACTAATTCGTCCTATCGTGGCATATATCAACTCGCGTGACACATACATCCCTATCAACTGTCGGGTGGTCAAGCGTCTGACCGACTTTGAGGGCTCATGGACCATTTACGACAGCGAGCTCATGGATGACGTCAGTGCGGAAATCTATGAAGCATTCGCCAAAAACGTTGCTGACGATGAAGCCCGTGCACTTCGTATGCGCAAAGTTGGCTTCTGGTCAGTTCAATTTGCTGCTCAGCTTCTTCTCCTCAGCTTGGGCGCATTGACATAAAACTAACCTGTATTTATTATCGCTACTCCCCTTTCTATATTCATCGATAGACCAAAATCAATCGATATATTTATTTCAATTCAGTAATATATTTCTACACTAGAGCGGGTCACATAAAAAAAAAAAAAAAAAAAAACTTCTTCTATTAAAATCAGGGGGATGCTTAAACCCTAAATGACGTCAATGTGAAACCCGTTACACGGCTGAAATGATCGGCATCATCAGCCGTGCAAATTAACGTGGGGAAAATCCGAGTATGAAAAGTCTTCTAATGGCCGAAAACAGCTAAAAAAATATCTCATATTATACGTAAAATTAATATATTGGCCTAACTGTGGATAATTGAGCAATTTGTAGATAGAGTGGGCCCTAGTACTTGTTTATGGTAAACAGCTACCATAAAGCGTTACCTGGGTAATACGAAATATGGATGGAATGGAGAACAGTACAAGCAAGAAGTATGTTTTTTTGACCCAAGAAAACTGGTTCATCGTTGGAAATAGGCTATATCCCCCACATTGATGAAGATACCTTCTGGGTAAAGAACTGACAAAATTTTATCTTCAAGCCCTTTGAGCTCTTAAACATCTCAAAAGACATATAGCACTGTTAGAAAAGTAACGTCTTTGTAATATGGACCTGGGGTCGTGTTCCAGGCGTATTGCTAAACTCCTTGCTCCGGGATAAACGGCATGCTCCGCTTGCTGCGCTTTTCGTGGCGCATGAGGTGAATAATTAAGCACATCACTACACGTTCAAGGTCTATACCACATTTTCAAGGAATCAATTAAGAATTATTTGAAATTTACCTCCAAAAGCAATCTAAATTTCAACCCAAAGTTCATGACTAATTGTGACGCTCCAACGCATCGAGAGCGCTGAAATGTAGGGGCATTACGGGAAACACGACCTGAACGCGCGAAAGGAGCCTTATGGCTGTTTATTCGCGTGTGAGACGCGACATGCACCGAAATCGTGTGGCGGATAGCCCGTTTGGGAAAGGGCGCCGACAATCCCGACGATCACATACATTCCGCGTTCAAGCTATATAAGTATCCGGCGTCCTCGCGTTCTATTCTTTATCTTCAAATTTGTTCGCTATTTAAATCATGGCCTATGGTGAGCTCATTGCTGAACATCGCGTCATTCCAAATGCTAACTGAGCCTAGATTCTACCTCTACAACACCTGTCAAACGAGCCCATGGTGATAGCTTGCCTCGTGTCGCTGGTAGCTCGAAACGTTTAAAGACTGGATCTGATATACTGAAGCCCTTAGACCGTAATCAGAAGGTAGGTTCACGGGTTTCTAAGGGCCGTCCAACGTCCAGACGTCGAAATAGAACTCCCTTAGGAGAGCTGGACATAAGCCAATTTAGAGGACGTCTAACTACCTTAAACGATGATGGAACGACGCACACTGAAGCTTTGACAGGGCAGTGGGATAATACTGCTTCCCGGCCAGCAGTCGCACCTTCCCGTCCAGTCAAATTACCTGCGTATGTGACACCACCAAGGAACAGCAAGTTGCTGAAAGATTTTCAGGCTTCCTTACTAATGATCAGTCAATCATTCGATATCTTTGAGGATCCAGAGCCATACACACATACATTGAGGGCAGACGACTCATCCTTTGATGACAAAGAGAATATGGCTCCTTGATTTTTGCATTTTTCTCATATCCGCTCCTGCATCCGCTTTGCTTCTTTTTTTAATGATTTTTTAATGACGAATTAACATGACCAACGTACTATGTTCAAGTAGAATGACTTCGTCGTAGCAGTGACTTGAACGGCAACCATATCTATTAACTAAGAGTGGAAAATCAGTCGCATAATTCAGGCACTAGAGGTCGGGGACCAGTAGCGTGTGTTTAGCCATTCACAGTCCTTCTGGATGGTCTGTCTACTGCGACAGAGCTACTTGAAGCTCAGCATCATTATAGGCGACTAGCAAAACTGTTCTCATAATTACTCAACCAGTAATTGTCTACAAAGTTTTTTGAAAGACCGCGTGCTAGCATAAGGACATTGGAAAGGAGAAATGAAATAAGCGAGCATTATTTAGGTACTTGCAAACGATCTGTGTCCACAAGTTTGTCCCTCGATTTCCAGAGGTGTTTGTAGCTTGTTCTAATGGTACGCTCACTGACACCAGTCTTACTGGAGATCATGCTAAGTGTCAGATCTTGATGCAGGAGGGTACAAGCCAAATAGATTGTCGCCGCCGCAACAGATATCGGAGAACGTCCTGCTAATGTTCCGTCTTCTTTTACTCGAAGAGCAATCTGTTCGGATGTCTTTCTAACTTGAGAAGAAAGACCAAGGTGAGAGCAAAAGCGATGAAGCAAATCTTCACTATCGGTTCTAGCTGACGAAAACTGACCATTGGCAATGAGCAGCGGTTTCATGATTTTAATTGCCTTCGCAATCTCCTTCTCGGAGACATTGGCTAACGCGGAGATCTCCTTGAACGTTCGTCCGACACCCGAATGTCTGCAAGAGATGAAGATCGCCGCAGCCATAAGGCTCTCTTGGTTCTTTTTCACCGCGGCTTTGTGTCTTTCATGAACAAGCTTATATGCTCCTTTCGCTGCTTCTTGGACAACTTTTGGAAGCAAACAGGCCTCACACATCTGCGAAATTCTGCTAAACGCATTCTGAAGGTCGGCTCTGGCGTCCTGTCGATTCTGCAATGATTGCAACTCGCTATTCGGAGATGCATCCTCTCCAACAATCGTTTCTAACTGACTTCCCAGTAGAGGGTCTCCAGAATCACCTACACGACTTGGATCGTCCCCTCCGTGGTCGTTGTTAGAAAATGTGCGCCATTCAGACCTGGTATCAACAATCCGGTCACCGAGCACCAGCCCGCAGCCCGCACAGACCATATCGCCCTCACTAAAACGTTCTACAATATCAGGAGGATCCACCCGACATTCAGGACACATCAATTTGATGCTTAGCCGCGGGCGATATGGCTCAGGAACCGGCATGACCGTGGGCGACGACGGGCCTGACTACTGCGTCTGGCCTTATCAGTTCGCTATGCGCGGCTGAGTGTCGGCGGCCCGATCGAAGTTATCGGCGACGACCCCCAGACCCCTGCTACTGAGGGTGTAGTATTTCCTGTAGCTCTGGTTAAGAGGATGTTTTTCCGCGGTTATTATGTACAAGGTCTGGAAGAAGACAAGTGGTTGTTTTTCCTTGTAATTGTGATTTTGTAAAATGCTGGCTCGGAGAAATGTCTGCGGACACTTAATAATTGATGAAGCTCTTTCTTCTATACCCTGTCAGTTAACCGCTATTGCACTGCTCTACGGACTGATTTCCTCGTGTTTTAATGCTTATGCCTGACAAACTACATAGATTATGGCAATAATCACTTGTGCTGGTACTTTCTGACCCCATCCTTATCTCCGCACTAAGTCCGATCGCGGTTCTGCGCGATCATGGCATTGGACTGCAAACACTCCAACGACAGAGGAGGACAGAAGAAACAAACAGGCGATGGCAACAGCGGACTTTTTGCAGAAGGCCATCGATATAGTCCAAAAAGCAATCGAGGCAGACACTGCCGGCAGGTACGAGGAGGCCTACAAGCAGTACTTTAACGGGTTGGAGTACTTTTTGATGGCCATCAAGTACGAAAAGAACCCTCGGAGCAAGGAGATGATCCGATCCAAGCTCACTGAATACCTGTCGCGCGCTGAGCAGCTGAAGGAGCATTTGGAGAAAGTAGAACAGAAAAAGTCGTCCACTTCTGAGGCGTCCTCTGGAGGCGGGTCGACGAAGAGTGCCAAAAAAGCACCGGGCGACGAGGATGATGATAATGAAACCAAGAAACTCAGAGGAGCCCTTCAAGGAGCAATTCTGAGCGAAAAGCCGAATGTTCGCTGGGAAGATGTAGCTGGCCTGGAGGGAGCCAAAGAAGCATTGAAGGAAGCAGTCATCCTCCCCGCACGGTTTCCTCATTTGTTTACAGGAAATCGTAAACCCCTGTCTGGCATTCTGCTTTACGGCCCACCTGGTACAGGTAAGTCTTATCTGGCCAAGGCAGTAGCAACTGAGGCGAATTCCACCTTTTTCTCTGTTTCGTCTTCTGACCTGGTTTCCAAATGGATGGGAGAGAGTGAACGTTTGGTCAAGCAACTCTTCAACATGGCTAGAGAAAACAAGCCTTCTATTATCTTCATAGACGAGGTAGATGCGTTGTGTGGGCCACGTGGAGAAGGGGAAAGTGAGGCTTCTAGAAGAATCAAGACAGAGCTGTTGGTTCAGATGAATGGTGTTGGAAACGATCCTTCTGGTGTGTTGGTTTTGGGGGCCACTAACATTCCCTGGCAACTGGACAGTGCCATTAGACGCCGTTTTGAAAAGCGGATATATATATCCCTTCCCGATGTAGAAGCGCGGATGGAGGTGTTCAAGCTGAACGTGGGCCAGACGCCATGCTCTCTTACACAAAATGACTACCATGTGCTTGCCGAAATGACAGAGGGATACAGTGGTCATGATGTAGCGGTGGCGGTAAGAGATGCATTGATGCAACCGATCCGCAAGATTCAAAGTGCAACGCATTTCAAACGGACAGAAGATGGTAAACTGACACCATGCTCCCCTGGCGATGCCCAGGCTATAGAGATGGGTTGGATGGAAGTCGGGCCAGATGAGCTGCAAGAGCCACCGCTAACTGTTAAAGACTTTATCAAGGCAGTCAAGAATACCAGGCCAACTGTTAACCAGGACGACATTAAGAAGCAAGAGGAGTTTACGGCTGATTTCGGCCAAGAAGGTAACTAATTTATTACATTGTATAACCGACGATTGGTACTCTTTCTGTTCTCCCAACCAGCTCTCGCAATGAGCTTTAGGGCAGTAGAACCTAGTGCTTGAATTTTTACAACAGAAATGAGTAAAATATGATTAACTGTTGCAGGTCAAGTTGACCCTCAAAATTTTGGTATAGAAATGCTGCGTCAACTGAATCCGTTGTATTTATCATCGTTTTATGCAAAGTGAAATGGAATAATTCCCGTGAACATTTGACTACTCCAGAGCCCTAACCAGGAGCTTGACTAGTTTGATTTAAACGATGATGGAATGTCCCTACAAATGTCTAGGTATTCCTGGAGGTCAGTTTGCTCACGGGTAGAATCACCCGTCCAGAACATCACCCAATGAGTATCTGGGATTTTGATTGTTCCCTTTGATCGCTCAAAGTACCATTTGTTAACAGGATTGGTTGCCCTTGACCGCCATAGGAGCTCACGAGGAAACATGTGCATAATAAGAGATTTGAAAACAATATCTGCCACCCCAGAGCCTCCTTGAGATGATCGTCTGACGGCAAACTTGTCCAAATATGGAACCTTTCTTCCATCTTTAGTTTCCTCCCATGTGACTATTGCAGCTCCTTGGTAGCCTCCCGCAATGATTACCCCGGCAACTTTGCCATTAATACGGTTCAAATAATGCTCCATGTCAATTTTTCTTCCAAAGGAATCTTCAATCAGCTCCTGAATCATGGTTAGATCTATTCGTCCCAGCTTGGACTCTTTGACTAGGTCTAATCCCATCTCCGACCTGAGAGTAGTCACCGGCATTCCCTTGCGTACTATCGTTGTCTCTAAAACAGGAGTTTTCCGTGCGTCTACGGGTAATGACGGAGACACCACAGGACGATCTGTAAGCACATTGTAGATTAGGGGATTCTTGGCAGACGATAATGCAGCCACACGTGGAGTGGTAATGAGTCCTGTTGCTGAGAGTGGCAATATCGACAGCGTTTTATGCATAGCGCGAAGATTATCTAAATGAATCTCCCTGGTCTTTGGAGAAACAAAGGGGATGTGTAACTCAGCTGTTATGTCTGACATTTCCTGTTCTAAATTGACAAACACATGAGAAGAACCGCTGCCTCCTCGTTCAACGGATGGAATTCCTCCGAGGGGATCGATATATATAATCTTGTCCACTGTGATTGCAAAGTCGTCATGAACGGAATAGAGGTCATGCGTTAAATAATACACCACGTCATCAGCACGCACAAGCATTTCCTCGCCAGAGGGCGGATGAAAGGCCAACGGAACAACCACTGGAACAATTCCCCTACTCAATGGACTGAGGATCATCTCTGGGACCGGCATCTTCAACTCAGTGCTTGCGGAGGCAAATGCAGCCTGTGAAACTTCCAGCAGCGATTCAATGGGCCTAGCCCTCATCTTATCAGAGGCAGACTCGATTGCCTGTGCTATCAAATTGGCCTTCCACGAAATCGCCCTTTGATAGTGTCTGAACGGCTTATTATCTAATTGCAGAAAGTCATTCCGTTCTTTTCCGGCATCAATTACAATTATCGGACTCACACCTAACCTAGACAACCGAGAGACGGTCTTTCCAATGCCCTTTATCTCCTCCGGCTCAATGGACTTAATATCACGGACCTTGATTAATGCAATTCTGAGAACATCCTCTGGTATGATGCTGATATCAGCCGTATCCTGCTCAAACACCGTTCCAGATGTGGTCCGTGGAGTGTACCTCGAAATATACTGTCTTGCCTCCCGTTTGGTCGCCGTCGAACGTAGCACGGACAAGATTAGATCACGGTTATCCGCATGCTTCTTGCAGTCATCTGTCATCCATCGTCTGGCAATCCGAGGCCCGACACTTACTTGTCGAACAATTCCCCTTGCTCGGTGAAGCATAGTATGTCTATCAAATTTTGGCCAGTAAAGACCTTCGGTTTTTCCGACCCCACGTTCGGCTCCTCGGTTACCCGAAAACCGACTCCGATTCAAATCCTGGGGCAATCAGTCAAAGGATACTAGCACTTTACGTAGACAACAGCGAAGCTCATTAGACAGTAGAGAATGTGAAATAGTGCACCCTACTGCGGGCATGGTTCACTCCCTCTGAGGCTGCGTTTCAGGCTGTCAAATTTGACTCATACGAACGCAATTGACGAAATTTCTAGAATTCTTGAAGAAGCCTCTTGGTTCGGTTCATTGACTGAATAACTCTTAAGAAAAAGACAGCCGGAGGTTGCAAAGTTCGCTCGACGAATCTTTCGTCCTCATCTCAATTGAATGACCATCTCAGTTTGTTGCGGACTTAAGGTCGGCGGCCGACGGAGATAAGCAGCGATGTCTGGAGTTAACGGAAAAAGCCTTAGACTGGCCCCCACCTTATATAAGGTCCTCGACTGGCAGGTTAGAGCAACAGTCAATTAAGAGCAAGAGAATGGGGAACCGAATTTATTTGATCATTGGCGGAGCATCTGGAATGGGACTCGCTACCGCGAAAACGTTACTTGCTCAGGGAGACAGTGTTGCCGTGGGGGACCTGAACCAAAAGGGCCTCGAATCTCTGGTAGAATCCATTGAAGAACCAAAAAAGACCAATCTCATAACGCAGGTAGTGAATGTGACGGATGCAAGTGGAATTGAGGGGTTCCTCAAAGCGGCCAAGGAACATTTTGGACGACTGGACGGCGTGGCTAACTTTGCTGGAGTCCCTGGTCATGAATTAGGAACCGAAGAAGTGTGGCAGACAACTGACGAGGAGTACGACCACATTATGGATTGTAACGTAAGGGGAATCTTCAACGTTTTGAATAAGTCGTTGAAACCCGATTTACTTGAATCCGGTGGGAGCGTTGTCCATGTAGGCAGCATGTTCTCAGAACAAGGCTTTCAAAAAGGTGCGGTTTTTGCTGCATCCAAGCATGCAGCACTTGGTATGGTTAAAAGTGCAGCAAAGGAGGTAGGTGCCCGAGGAATTCGGGTCAATTGCGTCTTGCCGTAAGTGAACAGCCACCAACTGCTTGTTACTTCAGTGAAACTAACGTTTTTAGAGGTGTAATTGATACACCAATGCATCGAGCTAACCTTGCCCGAGTTGCAGATTTTGAGCCCACTCCTACTACGCCAATCCCAAGGGACGGCACGGCACAAGAGATTGCCGATGTCGTTGTCTTCCTGCTCGGCGAGAAGAGTAGCTTTGTGACTGGAGCAGCTTGGGGCGTGGATGGCGGTGCGAATGCCTAACTTTTAGCACCTAACTCTCTACGAATTACTTTGACGGGTTCATACTGTTAGGGCTAACGATTAAGGGTCAATATCCTTGGCTTATTATGTTTAAGCTGAAGCTCTATACTTGAACTGAACTTATTTTCATCTGAATATACTTTTTTTTTTTTTTTTGTTTTTTGGCAACTCTTTTGAGTATTTCTTCATCCATGGGCTTATACGAGGGCCAGAGGCTAAAACCATTCTACCCTCTTAAACAATATAATATGTCATTTTCTGCTTCAACGATATTACAGTTCGCTCCAACTTTCTATACTCTATGTCATTTTACCGCATGCTCAAAATGCCTAAAGAATATATAACAAACAGGGGGGACGGAGTTAACCGGACATAACATGTCGGGCCGATTGTCGCGCTTCGGTTGAAGAATGGAAGTCGAAGTCGTGTTCCTTGATTAGCTGGAAAAGCGAGGATGGCAAGTAAGACGCAGGGGACATTTCTGCCGTCAGAGGTGTTTTTCATGGCGGAGGATGTTGAGGTCACAGTGATTCCCCGGCAATCGATGGATTCTTTGAAATTGATTGGCCTGCGAGTGCCAAAATTACAACCTATGCGACGAGCAGTGGTCCCGCTCTGGCTGGCAATGTTACTGAAGAAACAATCCCGTCTAAATGTGGTGCCTCCAGAATGGCTTTCGGAGGAGAGCCTGAAAAAGGTTCATGAGGAAGAAGTATCGCAACCAACATTTGCAAGACTGCCATGGCATTGGATGGAGATTGGTCAAGCTTTCCTGGAGGGTGCGCCTGATGATCTAGGTAGCCCGTCGCATGTGGTTCGAGATTTGTTAAGAGATATTAGGGAAGCCCGTCAGGCGAAGATACGTGCAGGTGTAAAAGAATTGAACGAATCACACATGAGAATGGACAACGTTGGGTTGATGGAAATCAATGAAATTAGACCCTTTGTATCTTCAGTGATGGACGAATTACGTCGCTACAACGAGCTAGAGGGTACTAACGATCAAGCTGAAGATGACGATATGGAGTGACTTAATGTGGGATTATTGTCTTATTAAGGTTACCAAGTTGGTTTCTTCTTGCAGAAAGGAAGTGAAAAAACACAACGAAATGTATAATGGTACCTCTCCAGATTTTGCAAGGCTCTATCTCAGTGTATTAGCACAGGTCATTCCTTTACTCGGCTTGGGCAGTAGCAGATGGTTCAGCCATTCTGTAAGATACAGGATGATTATACATCCATCCATACTCAGGTTAGATTCGACAACATTGAATTCTGAGTGTGGTCGAGCAGACCCTTGTTCTATAGAACGAACATAAGTATGAGGTTTTGACTGCAACACTTTATAACCATATTAGATCTACTCCAAGTTTTAAGTTTGAGTACTATCGCAAGTCACTCCTTTCCATACTAGACAGTTCAAGAATCACCAACGTGTAAACGCTAAAAACTCCGTTTTGCCAAACTATTGACACATAGATGACTCTCAGCGTGTATTTGAGACTGTAAGCATAGAGTAAAAGTTTCAAGCTGGTGCAATTGGTACTATGAACTGAAGCTATCATATACTTGGACATGGTTTTCACTATCGGCAACTGTGGCTGATTGAATGGTGACGAGGATGACAGCAGTCGAGTTGTCGATGAACTTGTGCTCATTTTCTGGGGTACATTGTTGCAATTTCTTCCGGAAAAAATCTGCCACTTCTCCGTTCACAATCTTAGCACACCCATCCAGCGTAATTGACTTACTAGAAAGCTCAGTTTGATTCATTTCCTTCAGCATTCGCGACAACGTGGAACCTTCTGACACTTCCAGCGTCTTGGAAGTGGTCCAGTCATGCACTAAAAGAGAAACATTCGGGTTCTGGCAAATATTCTTGACTTTCTGAGTTTCTCTAGCAGAAGTCATAATTACACATGCTTCTTTGATATGTGGAAGTCCCTCTCCCTCAGGGAGATATGTATAATTCATCAAGCTTACATGTGGCTTGTCTCCAGAACTAGTCCCAAGGTGCAACTAATAATACAATCATGTCAGTACGCTAACATGTAACAAAACTTGCCAATTGACTAAGCAAAACGTCATGGAAACAGCGTTTCTCCCCAATAGTCCGACACGAGCCACCCAGTGTAACGGTACCGCTTCGGCATCTTGCTAGGGATTGGCGCATTGGCTTCGGAAAATGACCTTTTCCATGACCTTCGTAAATCCAAACGAGAATCTAGCGTCGAGTGGATACCATTTCTTGATTCTTTATATATCCGACTATCCGGCAGATCTCTCTTCTGGCCGTGTGGGCTTTTTAAGGGCTGAACGTAAAGTTTCCATCTCCGCAGCCTTGACGTACACACACTGAAAACTTACATATCTTGCGGACTTTAGCAATGAAGTGATTTCTCCTGGTAGCATGCTTTTAACGTTGTGCTAGTAAGTTAAAGGCACAAGTTTGGGCGATATGTTAGTCCCAACAGAAGATCAAACGCGACGAGACAATCCTTATGACGCAGGAAGAACCAATTCGGGAGTTAAAAGAGCATGTTCTAGGCCGTTTGACTGGAAGGCGCCCGAGTGAGCTTGTCAATCTTAGTAAAGAGCGTAAGGAGCTTTGGGGACTGTTGGAAGGCACGATAGCTCATGGAGAGGGCAATTCGTCTCTGGTCATTGGACCAAGATCCACTGGCAAAACGTTGTTGGTGAACACAGTGTTACAGGAGATGCAGGAAATTTACCCGAATCAATTCATTGTTATTCGGTTGTCTGGGTATGCGCTTAGTGATGATAAAATGGCTTTGCGAGAGATTTCTCGCCAGTTAGACGCTGTGTTTACAAACTCGCCTGGTTACAACGCCCTGGAAACTGAGTCGTTGGAAAAGAAGTCAATGAGTGAAACGTTATCTGGGCTGTTGGCCCTTTTCGATCACGATGGGGAGGATAATGTAGCAGTAGTTTTTGTTCTGGAAGAGGTTGATCGGTTCGCATTCTCGCCGAGGCAAACCTTGTTGTATAACCTTTTGGACATTTCGCAGACATCTAAAACAGGGGTGGCAGTAATTGGAATTAGTGCTCGAATGAGTACTCGTGAAATGCTTGAAAAGCGTGTTCGGTCACGCTTTAGTCAGAGAACCTGTCACATCAAACGGCCGCTAACGCTGGACTCGTTTTGGGCTGTCTGTCGATCTCAACTGCTTGTGCCACATCAATCTTCTATAGCTGAGCAGTGGAATTCCCATATTCTGGTGAGTTGATGTTGCTATCCCGAGATAGCGTGTGATTGACGGCTAACTAGATAATAGGAACTGTATAATAGTGGCGGCGAATTGCGGAATCTCGTTGAACAGATATTCTACACTACAAAGGACGTCCGGCAATTTAATAACCAGATCATGTATGCGGTCGTGAAGGCGGACCCCCTGATTGACCCTAAAAAGATCACGCAATTGAGCCATATTCAGGGAATCTCCGATACTCAATCGTTTGTCACTGGCCTGTCGGAGTTGGAACTTGCACTGCTAATTGCAGCGTCTCGTGTTGAGGTTAAACTAGAGGCGGAAACAATCAATTTCAACATCGCTTATGATGAATACGTGGAAATGGCCAAAGTTATTGGCCAGCAACGTTCTCGTGCGACAAGTGGACAAACTGCTGGCGCAGGATATAGAATTTGGTCCAAAAATGTAGCCCGGTCAGCCTGGGAAAGGTTGGAAGAATTTGACCTTGTTTTACCGCTGAATACTGGTGGTAAAGGGACCGATGCCAGCCGTGATGATATCAAAATGGTCAAAGTTGATACTGGTCTGCTTGAGCTTGGAAATATGATCGGCACCAATCATCCTTTATTCAAATGGACCCGGTTGTAAGTGGATCCAACTTATTATGTCAATGATTGAGAACGTCGAGTGATGATTAACTGGATTCTCGGCTTATTGGGTTCATTACCTCTATCTCATTACGCTTTGAAGCAATACGCATCTCCGGGGATCGTGTCTCTTACTTCAGATAGTAGACTTCGTCTCAATTCCATCTGGATAGTATAAAGGGCAGAGTAGTCGGGCATAGGTTACACAATTGGAGTGAGAAACGCCACAGAATATATTTATGGATGAAACCGTCTTCAGCTATCCGTCCGGCACTTTAGTCTCTTGTTACCCAAGCCATCTCTTGTACAACCGGAACAGCGTTTTATATCAAAAGCAGATATGTCATTCGGCCTGGTGAATGGGACCAGCTAAGCTATATCTCAGTATTTCCTAGGTTTCCAGTAGGGGGTTTTGGTATTGAGGTGCAGTTTCAGGAACCTGGTGTCGCCGAAAGTATTGTGGCTGCTATGGTTGGAGCCCGCATGTAATGAGGCAATAAATAAAGCTTTGCTCCTGTTTAAGCTTTTTTCTAGAAAAAGAAAAGATTAAGGAACAAGGGGTTTTAGTGCGCCGCATGCTATTATTCGGAACTAATCCGGAAAGATCTGCAGAGTGCAGATCTCCGGGGATTTTTGAGGCATGAGCTTATATAAAGGGGTCAGTGCAGGATGGCATTTATGTGGCACAACACACGTTTCCCTATGTCAAAGAGCCTGAAAAAGAATTCTTCTCCAAAGGCCAGGCTCAAGGTAAAAGATGTGGAGAACGTCTTTGCAATGCTTCTTCTGAGCCTTTCCTTGTCAGCTGAAGGAACAGGTAAGCAATCTAACCGCTTTTTTTCCAAAATGAGGTATCCATATTCTTTCACATTGGAAGAGGCTGTGAGGCACATGAGAAATATGGAAGCCACCCTGGTTAATGCCGGAACTACCACAACAATTTCTTGTGCTGTAAGGGAGAAATCGGCCCACTCCTTCTTGCAAAGGTTTATGGATGCTAGGTTACTCCATTGTCCGGGCGATCGAACTCGTCATGAGCTGGGTGACGCAAAGGGGCTAGTCTTGCAGCCGACTGCTAAGGGTGTTCACTTCCTTCAGCGGTATTGCCAGCGTAATGGAGTTAGAGCTCATGAAGCTTTGCTTTTGTCTGATTATAACTCCATGAGATGTATCCCCCTCGACAGGCATGCTATTTCTGATAGAATCTTTCAGTCCAAAAGATTTATTTATCTTCTTTTCCAACGTCTCATGGGGCCAGAGCCGAACGTATATGACCCTTTCGGTCCCACAGAGCCTCTTCCAACGAACCATCTGAATCGATTGTTGGTAGAACAGCTTTCCCCGTCTCCAAATGGGTTGTTGGACACACAGGAGGGCAAGGTATCCCCTTATTCTCATCGTTATTTCACACATCCAGACTCAGATTCCCTGACACAATACTATGTGGCATATTCGGGTGTTAGGGTGTTTGATTCACGTACTGTGCATGGAAAGGAGTTTCGGCATTGCATTAGTGGCAAGGCAATAGTCCAATGGTTGCTGGAGTGCACTGATATTATTTATCCCCAGGAAGCTGTGGACCTCGGTAGTCGCTTTATCAAATATGAACTACTAAAACCGATTTCTGATGTTTCATTGCAGCATTCTCACAGCCTAGTTCCAGATAAGGATGCTCTTTACATCGTTTCAAGTAAAAATGCCCAGGCAGCCTGCCAGTGGTCACAAGCCACAGCCACAGCACAACGAGCACTACAATTTCACCACGGCCCCACTATGCGAGAAATTCTAGATGACGCAGGTCTTCGTCTACTGTTCCGTGAGCATCTTTCCCGTGAACATTGTGAAGAGAATCTCGCATTTTACGGTGAACTACAAAAATTCAACACAAGGTATAGCACAATGTCATCCAAGCACAACCAACAGGAACTCATTGCATTGATTTACACAATTTACAACCAGTTTCTTGCTCCAGGATCACCTGCCGAACTCAATCTGGACCACAAACTAAAGGCCCAGCTTATATCTCTACTAACGCAACCCACAGACAAGATGAACTTGGACCAGATCCAAATCATGTTTGAAAGCGCAAAATGTTCTGTGCTTAAAATGATGGAGGCAGACTCGCTTCCAAAGTTCATTTCATCAAACGAATTCCAATCCTGCTGGTCGTCTGTGGAGTTATAGATCTAATATATTACTTGTCAATAGAATACTTGTCGGTACTTTAGGCAGTACCAAACCCATGAGTATCAACAGTTACTTTTATTTGCTTTTCTTGTTTTACGTTAGCTTTAGCTGAGGGGAGTGATGGTCGAGCCCTGTCTAATAGCACCCCAACCAATAAGTCTCCAGTGCTTGTCGACACGTCTGGACAGAGCAATGTTCTCGCCAATCTCTGTACATGCTGGAGAGGTAAGCAGAAGCTTAGCCAAATCGGCCTTGACACCAGTGACACGAGCACCAGCGGTAGTTGAACCGACGTTCACCATCAGAACCTCGCCCTTGGTCAACTTCTGAATCTTGGCCTGCTTCTTCTCGTCACTCTTGACACCTAGCAGTCTGCGCAGCAGGAAGTAATTGATCTCTAATTCAATGTAGATTTCTGGCAGCTTGCCTACGTGGCCGAGCACGTGACCGACAAGTCTATCGGCTCTGCAAAGCGTAGGATCGACGGAGGTACCGACACCAATCAAACCACCAGGGACAGCGAAAGTAAGTTCGTTTTCGTCGGCATAAAGAGTAGTGATTCGAGACTTGATTGGCTGACATTCCACCTTTGCGGTGCCCTCCTTTTTGTGGACGATACCTGGACGGATCTCGATTTCATCGCCGAGCTTAAGCACACCAGTTAAAATGGAACCACCGGCGACACCACCGCGAAGCTCATCGATTTCAGAGCCGGGACGATTGATGTCGAAGGATCTAATCACAATCAACCGCGGAGTAGCTTGGAAATCTCTGACAGGAATAGGGATCTTGGAGACGATGAACTCATTGACCGCATCAATGTTATACTTGAGCTGTGCAGAAATAGGAATAACAGGCGCGCCATCTGCGATTGTGCCTCGAATGAACTTGAGAATGCTCTTGTGATGCTCGAGGGCGGACTCATCCTTCATGAGGTCCACCTTATTTTGCAGAATGATGACATGTTGCAATTTCATGATTTCGATGGCAGCCAAGTGCTCAGAAGTCTGTGGCTGTGGGCATGACTCATTGCATGCAACCAACAGAAGCGCAGCGTCCATGACTGCTGCGCCGGAAAGCATTGTACTCATGAGAATATCGTGACCGGGGCAATCGACAAAAGAAACGTGTCTGACCAAGTTATATCGTCCCTCACATCCTGGACGTTCGCATTTAGGGTTGATTTCCTTACCTGATCCGTACGACTTGTAGCGCGTTGGTCGTGGGCATTCGGGGTTTGAGCATTTGTAAATTTTGGCATTTGCGTAACCGAGCTTGATGGTAATATTTCGCTCAAGCTCGTTCTTAAATCTGACTGTCTGAACTCCGGAAATGGCTCTGACCACAGTACTCTTACCATGGGCGACGTGACCGATGGTACCGATGTTGATGGTCGCCTGGCGGCCAATGATTTCTGGGGATAGCGGATGCAGTTTCGAGGTATCAACCTGGTCTGGAGGAGGCTGAAGTGGCAAACCACCACCTTCCTCGAATTCCTTCTTTCGTCGCTCTTCCGCAGTCAGTCCATCCTCGTCCCTGGCATCCTCCTCGGGAGCAAATGAAACCGATTTCTGTGGTGTTTGCTGCTCTTCTTCTTCCTCGTCAAAGTCCTCTTCGACTGGAGGCTCTTCCTCAAACTTTTTACCGTCAATGACAACGTCTGGCACTTGGTCCTGGAGATCAGCCATTTTAGTTGATGGTTTTTCACTTGTCACTGCCGATGACTAAAAGTGTAGAAAAGTTTTCGTACTCCCAGTCTCAAATTTACGCACCTTTCTCCGAACCATTTGGCGTCGTAATGAGGCATCGCCGCGCCCCTGACTGCGGTGAATAGCTAACACACGGGAGGCACTATTTTTTGTGAATCAATTTGATATTGTTTGTTTAAGATTTGCTGAGGTGAAAAGTGTTATGGATTTGTTGAGTAAGCATTTGACCGCTAGACTTACGGGAACTAGTGACCTCGTTCAATTCAGGTGGACCCCAACCAGGAGTAGTTGTCAAGTCAGTAGTATGAATATTTGCCCTGTTGCATATAGATATATTGAATATACTACATATGTATAGAGCAATCATATGTATATATTTCTTTCTATCAAAGAAAGACTGGGAAACTTGTGTATTTAGGTAGGGGAGAGCTGCCAGAATAGAAGAGCACAGTTCAACATATGTAATAAAGCGAGCATATATATATACATATATCATGTTATATGTTGGTATCATACTATACCTCCTCAACAGCAAACGAAACAAGTTAGCATCGTGTATTAAATGTATGGTACATATATACTAATCTAAAACCTTTACATGGTAAAGCAATGCATATCAACGCAAGCCAGGAACAACCACAAGTGTTATGCTTTAAATAAATAATTACAGCGGAGCGACTTCCTCCGCATGGAACCCGAAATCTGCCATCATGAGATCAACATCTCGCCAAACCATATCAGCGTCCCAATCAAAGATATTCTCAAAGTTCTCTGGAGAGGTTTCGGTACTCGTAGTGCTGGCAGCAACTGACGGCACTGCAGGAGGATTTGGGTTCGGAAGAACAGGTCGCGTGGCTGAAATCGCTTGGGTTGGTGGTGCTGGCGACGACGTTGACGCATTGTATGGTAAATAACCTGGAGTTGGAAGTACAGGTGGGGGTTGCTGGGGATAAGTGGATAATGGAGTTATGTTCTGCTGCTGTTGAGGAGGTTGTGCCGTGACATGCGTGGCAGTTGCGAAGTTGTTTGAGGACTCCAGTTTTGGGTGTGCAGAACCGTTCCGAGAAGAGCTATTGCTATCGTCATCGTCATCTACTGGATTATTGCGTTGGTTAAGGACCGTCGGTGCTACTGAACGAATGCCTCCACATTCCTCCCTCATGGCCCAGACACTGTCAAAGAAAATACTTGCTGCCATTCGTGTGCGCACAGACAGCTTTAAGGTTGCCTTTTTCTGGCGATGAAGAGAACCATAGATCTGCCAAAGCTGCTGCATGATCTCTGTGGCCCGATAGGCCATATCATGCTTGAGGATGGAAGCTCGAGATATCAGCTTAACGCAGTTTGTGAAAATTTCTTTGCCAGCAGCGGTATCAACGAACTCCGCATATTCTGAATGATAAACACGCGTGATGGTGGCAGAGCATTGCCAGAGTGTTTGGACGTAACACCCAGGCATATATTTGATGAAGTTGCGGCTTCGCTGTGAAGCCTTGTATGCATGGTCTATGAGGTCTAACGAACTGTTGTATGCTTGAATAATACCCTTTTGCTGCTGCAATGTAGATATCCCTTCCCTATCGAGCAAATAATATGTCATTAGATGTACTCGCGCAGCCAAAAGACCAAATCTGCGGATATCGTCCAGGGGGCCAATGTTTAGTTCAAGCGTGTCTAATTTTCTTGCCATAATCTGAATCAAGGATAATCTCTCTGACAAGTCTGATAGACCAAGTGGATCTTGCAGGTTGGAATTCAGAGTCTTCTCCACCTCGTGCTCCAAGTGCTGGATAGCCATCATTTGACGAATTTGCTCAGGAATGTCCATCTCTGAATCATGGTGACAAGCGGAAACAACTGATGCATCAAAACTCGTAAAAGATGGGAATCCAAACACAGTGCCCACTGTTTGTGAGACAATGTTACAGCAAGTCCACGTACGAATCTGTTCAGATATTTTAGGATAGTTGGGGTTGTCTGCCTTTACTCGCCCAAATTCCCTGGCATATCCAGGGCAATGCAATCCCACTCTAACAGCGCTGAACAGAGCTACGCCAGCACTGCTCCACGAGGAATCTGCAACCATGGACGAAGTTAACGGCGACCAGAATGTGTAGATTAAAAAAGCCTGAACAGAATACACGGAGGCTAGGTTGAAATTGGGCTTGTCCCCGCCACCGTATCGCGTGATTGGCGAAATGGTGATATCCGATAGACATGATTTCAGCAGTGGAGCCAATTTCATCATTAACTCCTTATCTCTGTCGTATCGTCTACTGGCAACCGCCATAATTGTCCAGAATAGAGCTGGACACAGGCGATAGATCTCCTCCGGACCCCTTGCTACGTCCACAACTGGAAGAAAGGGATGATATTTATAGGCAAACTCCAAAAACAAGTCCCTGATAACAGCGGAATCAATCGTAAGTCCTTCTAAAGACTTTGGCTCACACACAAGCGCTGTCTCTGTAAATTTTGGAGGAGGCATGTCGGCCGCCTGAGTAAACGATTTTGGTATGAACGTAGGAGCTGGATGCTCAGAGGTTCTGTTGGTACCAGGCACTGCAGAAGAAGAGAGATCTAAAAGCGAGCCAGAAACAATCTTCCGTTTCTCATGTTCTTGGCTTTCTACAGATCTCCGTAAATCCTCCATCTCCCTCTCCATCTCAATCAGTCTCCGCCGTTTCGACGTACGTTTAAAGTCCGGCTGCAAAACACACTCTGTACCTTTTTTCCGACATCGTTTGCACGGATTTGGATAGTGCTCGTGTGCATCACATCTAACCTGTAATGGTGAGTTAGTTATCTTGGACGTAGCTGATTAGATGCTGACTAAGGGCCCTGATGTTTCAGAAACTTTTTCACTCTGTTCATACTCTTAAACTCACTCGCCAGCAAGTAGCAGAATTAGTTCTTTGAGTATAACAGAGGAATCGAAAATATTTCCAAGTAAAGTGAGTTCTTGTCGTCCAGATCATCAGCCTCCGACATAGGCGGGAGATGCCCTCTGTACTTGTCAACGCAACACTTACCTTTTGCTGACGGCATTCAATACACGCTATGCGTCGGCCACCAGACTCCTCAGACCCCTGAGCAACAGGCGACGGGAATGGAGACGTTGATTGGCGTGCGGAGGTAGCCATATCGTGTCGGATAGTGGTGAATTTTTTTTTTTTTTTCTTTTAGTGTCGGAAGTCGGGACTTTTGAACTCCTCCCACAGATAATGCCTGATAAGCCTGACAATGCGGAACGGTTTTGATCCACATCCAGCTTCATTGGTTTGTAATCCAAGCTAGTAATTGGAACGAGCTATTTCTATATTTACTGCTGTATCGGACGTTATTTCGTTATAGGACGAGAATATGGCTAAAGGTTTGAAAAGCAACTTTCATCGTTTCGAAATCTCTTGAAGCAGTATTGCCTCTATGATTGCGGCCAACTAATTGGCGGCTAGCGCTTACTTTAGCACTCGAATTGGCCTTTCCATTGTTCCTCCTCCGCTCATGAAGCTATCACCTAAATATAAAAAAAAAAAAAAAAAAAAAAAAAAAAAAAAAAAAAAAAAAAAAAAAAAAAAAAAAAAAAAAAAAAAAAAAAAAAAAAAAAAAAAAAAAAAAAAAAAAAAAAAAAAAAAAAAAAAAAAACAAAAACAATATTAGCCATGCAGACAGACATATCTGCGAGGACTATATCCTCAACTTTAAAACTACAATGAGCAAAGACACATACTTCCAGCCAATTGGACGTTCCACTAATCCCTATCACCCCCCCCTTCACTTAGTCCCGCAATTGTGATCACAACAGCTACCCAGTCCCCGACCCAGAAAACTTAAACTATCTAAATTAATCCAATCACCCTGAAGGCTGTAAAACCACCTCGTCCACTCCACAAGAACATTCCTCGGATTAACCCGATTAATCATCGGCATGTGCGGCTGAAGCAAAGTTTTTGAAGTACTCGAGCGCGGCCCAAAGAAGGGTCAGCGACATGAACTGGAAGGCGGAGATAGGCATCCGTGCCTTAGGAGAGGCACACCGCGATGTGTACATACTGATGGCGCAGCGAGTGCTGAGGATGGCGGCGTATGGAATCACCACGCTGATCTTGGCGCTCTTCTTTGAGCAACTCGGAGTCTCCGAGGCGGGAATTGGTTATTTTATGACCCTGACGCTTATTGGCGACGTTGTTCTGTCGTACATTGTTACTTTCTATGCAGATAGAATGGGTCGCCGGCATGTGCTCATGTGGAGCTGTTTGGCCATGGCAGTTTCCGGAGCTATCTTCGCAACTTCTAGCAACTATTGGCTGTTGCTGGCGGCGGCAGTCATTGGTGTGATTTCGCCGTCGGGTGATGAAACCGGGCCGTTTAAATCCATTGAGGAGTCTACTTTGGCCCATTTGACGACGTATGACGATAGATCAGATATATTTGCATGGTACGGTGTCATGGGCACTGCGGGGAGTGCACTGGGGTCGCTCGGTGGAGGATTTGTCATTAATTACCTTCAGAACCACATGTCTACACTGGAAGCGTACAGATGGGTCTTCTGGATCTACACATGTCTCTCTGCTCTCAAATTTGTGCTCAACTGTTGTTTGTCTAGTAAATGCGAGGAGAACAACACAGCTGACGATGAGCGGGAGGCTCTAATCCGACACCAACGCCAGGAGGAGGGCGAGGGGCCAGGGTCATATGGCGGATTAAGCAAGGAGACTTTGAAAACGGTTACCAAATTGTGCATTCTATTCGGAATCGACAGTATTGGCGGCGGCTTTATGCCTAATTCTTGGGTGGTTGTTTATTTCAGTCGCAAGTTTGGCATTGCCGAGCGCGAGCTAGGTTCTATTCTCTTTTCCACAACTCTGGTCGGCTCCTTCTCTGTCATACTCTCTTCATCTGTGTATAAGCGCTGTGGCCCTATTTGGGCAATGGTGTTAACCCATTTTCCCGCTGCAGTTGCACAGATCTTAATTCCCATTCCAGGAAAACTACCATTCGCTATTGTATTCCTCCTACTGCGGGCGGCAACAACTGTCATGGACGTTGTCCCCCGCCAAGTGTTCCTAGCCTCAGTGGTCAAGCCAGACGAGCGAACCAAGGTCATGGGCATAGTTAATGTAGTTAAAACCCTTGCTCGTTCGATCGGTCCTACTTTTACTGGCCACCTCGCACAGGTGGGCCTACTCTGGCTCGCCTTTGTCATTGGTGGTGGTCTCGAAACTATCCACGACTTTGGCCTTTTGGCTTTTTTTTCTCATCTCCGCCATGTAAGATAGTACTGTCCTATTCCTTTATATAAGCTCCGCCCTAGTTTAATTCATCCTAATATACATTATCCTTCATTATGATTCCCGGGAGACACACACCCACGCCCCGTGACCATCGGACCGAGGTGTCAACCCCACGCCCCCCGACCCCATGACACACTTTCAAACTCCCTTCCCCTTCCGCACGTGCGTTACAATGCCGCCGTGGAGGTTCCGTTCCAACATGGCCTACTCATTGGCTTCCACAGAGCCCACAGTACGACCACACCGTCCACCACTCGTTGGTTGTCCTATAGAATCTCTGAAGCCATCCACATGGCTCGTCAAGCCTAAATTCCTTATCTTTCTGGAATGTTTGACCCTTAAACATCCGTTTTACTCCAACATCCGTCATATCACGTGACAACAATAAATAATATTATTAGGTGCATTGGATACGTGTGTGTGGGTAAAGTAAGGAATATGAGGAAGGGTGAGAAATGCTACTGTATTTTGCGAAAATATTTTTATGGTTCTATTATATTTTTACTAATTTTTTATAAAAACAACTGACCCCGGAGGGTTTCGCCCGTTGAGCCTGAATGAGTAAGTATGACGGAATGAATGGGGGGAGTGCGGCTGACGTGCGTCACGCTGGTTCCGATAAGATAACCAACCAATATAAAGATAACGCGTTTCCGCCCGATCCACTCAACAACCATAACACACAATACACACTTGCACGGCAACCGGCTTTCTATAGAGAGGAACCAGATATAATGTTTCTATTTCGACCGTTCACAAGATTCAACAAGGACGATCGGGGAGAGCGAGAGGCTCCTGCGAGTGAGGAGACCAAGGTGTACGAGATTAAGCGTGGCGAGCAAGCCGCTGAGAGCGGATCTGGTGGTGTCAAGAGAGATGAGCCTGTCCTAGCAGTCACAGAAGGTGACGAGGGGTATTCCCATGTACACTATCGAGCACTGACATATGCCGAGGTGGCCGCCCTGCGAGGGGCCCGTTTAAGTCGAATCGAGGTTCCTCTGGACGATAGTGATGGCCATGAACCAACAGACGCTCGACAGAGAGAGGAGGACAGTAAGAGTGATGATGATGATGATGACGAAGAGGAGGAGGAGGAGCAGCAAGAGGAGAAGAGGGCGCAACAGACAATTTTTGACATTACAAAGAGCCCTGACTTGATCTCGCAAATTGAATATGGCGACAAGGTGGAGAGCATGCTCCACCGACAGGAGCATTGGTACAATACTCGCAGGAACAAGTATCCCTTTGTCCACGTGATGTGGTAACAAAATTTTATTTCTTTTGCTCATGTCCATATAGCTTAATAAATGCATTGCTCAGGGAAATGAATTTGTGTGGCTTGCTTTGGTTGCCAAGCGTTACTGCTGTTTGATATGGATATAATCGGAATAATTTCTTATCTGTCGTAGTCCATGAGCATGGCACAGCCCAGTTACAGATCCTCAACAGACCTTGGCTTGAACTTCCTGCCTGAGCGTTCGGCTGTTCGATAAAGAAAGCGAGAGCCAATGATCTCAAACTTCTTGTCCGGAAGAACATTGACATTGAATCGGGCACCTCGCTTTTCGACAATCCGGAGCTTGTCATCTTTACATACCATGACAAAGCTAGTTCTGGCTTCCCAAACGACAATGCCATTGATCCCGACTAAAGACGGATTTCTCGCCTCTACTACTGTCAGATCAGCCCCATGATAATCAGAAGAGGCCAATTTCCCTGCAATCACCTGAGGACTGGATGTGCCCGACAGTAGATCTGCCATATACCCCTTCCAAAGATTATTCAAAGGTTCGAACTTTGCATACGACGTGTGGTTGCGATTGGCCCTAATGAAGTCTTTCAAATCATCGCGTGCTCGCTTGATTCGCTGTTTCCTCTGCTTGCGCTTGTGAACTCGCAGGTCAGGGTTAGCCACCAGTTCATCTTGGTCCAGCCTCTTCCTAGCCTTCTCTTCAGTCACGTTAGCCCCGCTGGTGGGTGTAAGCACCAAGAATGGCTTCTGTTCTCCAGTCAGAGAGTAACGACTGTCTAACAACTCCTTTGTCTCGTCTGGAGTGTGCGATTTTTGCAACAAGCCTTCTTCTATCCTGCGATCCATATTTTATCCTGTCGAAAGTTCTCCACGTCGGGCCGACATATTTCACCAACAAATTTAACTTTGTCTATGTTAATTATCCTATTTAGGGCGAATATGGCGATTTGACTATGGCTTTTTCTTTCTCCTTTTTTTTTTTTTTTTTTTTTTTTTTGTTCATTCCATTGATCTCCTCGGCGACAAAAGTACAGACTACAAAGCCCAATACTTTACAGACTAGAATCTAGCATTGAACCATGTTCGTGAGGACGAGTGTTCCTTATGCCTCGACAGATTTCAGGGCCATACAAAATCGTTTTAATGTTTATATTAGATCAGTGTCGACAGTTTCATCCAAGAGATTAAACCGATAGACTATAGCAGCTGGGACAGCCTGTATATAATCTTGTTGTGAAGGTTGAAACTTTTAGTTGGGAGAAGATGCACACCAGGGGAAGGCTTTATCTGTCACGACTGCGGGATCCGTTTTTGAATCTCAGCTTAGAGGGCTACTTGTTTAAACATCTGAAGCCTGGCAGTCGGAGGTTTCTAATATATGTAAACGAACCATGTGTGGTGATTGGTCGGAACCAGAATCCCTGGCGGGAGTGCAATATTCCTCTGGTGAATAGTTTGAACATTCCATTGGTCAGACGCAAATCCGGCGGCGGTACGGTCGTCCACGACACGGGGAATGTGAACTTTTCGTCAATGGTACCTCGCGAAGAGTTTACAAGATACGAATACAGTCAAATGATAGTAGATGCTTTGAATGAGCTCCCTGCGACTGTGCAAAGGGTTGAGCCGGTCAAGCACGGCCTGGATATGGAGCTTCAAGGCGAGTCACCCTTGGACTTTGCAAATGTAGGCTCAACGAGTGGTGTTCCCGTGTGGAAGAAGGGGCCACAATACCAGTTAAAGCTGAATGAGCGATATGACATCATTACTGCCGACGATGAGAAGAAGGTGTCGGGATCAGCCTTCAAAATCGAGCGCCAAAAGGCATACCACCATGGAACAATGCTGCTAAACTCACGGTTAGACGTCATATCGGCCCTCCTGCATCGTGACGTCTTTAGACTGGGGGTGGTCGAGGGCCGCGGAGTAGAAAGTGTCAAATCGCCAGTATCAAACATTGGCTGTGATAGCGAGGTTTTTATCGACACTGCCTTAACAGCCTATCGCCGGAAGCATGGATATGAAGACGAGGAGTTGGTAGTTATTGAGGATGAAGATTGTTTGCCAGAAGAAGTGATTCAAGATGCATCAATTATGAAGACGTGGGATTGGATGTACGGACAAACCCCAAAGTTCACCCATACCTTAGTTCACCCGGAAACAGACCTTCGGGTCGTTTTCACTGTTGACAAGGGTATAATAGAAGCGGTAGACGGACTTCGAGCTGAGTTAGAAGGAGTGCGATACGATGGCCGTGAAATCCAGAAACGCATCCAGGATCCAGTTATTGGAGCCTGGCTCAGAGATTCAATAGATGGTAAATAGACTAACCAGGGTTTCCAGTATCTTGCTATTTTGGCTTTGCGCCACTTGCGCCACGACTACGCCTCTCGGCCAAGTGCCGAAAGGGGTGTTGCATGATACTAGAACATGTTTAAGTCGAGAAGATGATATAATTAATTAATACAGGCAAATACTGTATGCGAGTACGGAGATATTATTGCTTCTAATTCTGTGCAAAAAAAAAAAAAAAAAAAAAAAAAAAAAAAAAAAAAAAAAAAAAAAAAAAAAAAAAAAAAAAAAAAAAAAAAAAAAAAAAAAAAAAAAAAAAAAAAAAAGCAGCCTCCAAAGGCAGAGAGATCCATAGTAAACCCGGTGTCTAAAGTGTTAAAGTTTATGTAGGCTATCAATCAAACCACATACACGCAATATCTACGTTGGTTTAATTGTTTCAATTTTTATATTATGTCTCAAAGACGAATGAGCAGTCAGCGATGCAGATATCCAGTAGTTGCTAAAAAAAAAAAAAAATCACCGTGAGATATATAAATAGTCCTGTATCCACAGAGCTAGTAGACCCATCAACTACTGCTCGACGAAACTGATTTCGCCGCCATCCCGAGAGGACTTTGGATGGCGGCGAGTCCTCTATCGAGAAATGCGTCGTCTCGATAGGGGACTGGTTCGAGTTGAATGCTGCTTATGTGTCGAACTGGTCACTCGACACTGCAAAAACGGTTTCTCGTCTACAGTTCATTGAGTGGTCTCCTTTGGACATGACACGAGTCACCAACTGATCCAAGCAATCGATAGTCGGACGGCAAACATAGGGGAGGTCATTTGTATTGCATAAAAATTTCCATTTTCTGTGCGTCGACATATTTATTTATTTATTGTTGTATAACCTTAATGTATTAATAATTAATTATTAATTTTCACCATTCTGGACAAGTTTTGTATTACTATAATCCACGTCATTGATCTGAGTCTGATCGGTGTAGATATGTTGGCTATCTGTTCAGATCAGTTACTACCATAGATCATTGATCTCCTAGTTACCACCATGACCAATGGTCTCCTAGTCGAAATCAACTCCAATAACCCAGTAAAGACCTTGTCTAATTCACACACTACTCTGGCTACACAACCGTCACGCTTTCGCGCCCATGACACTCATCTGACTAAACCAATACGAGGTTGAACGCTCTTTAACGACGCTTTTGCAAAATCTATCGATCGTGGAACCATCTAGCGGGGGTCGTGGTCAGTTGAACTCGGCAGATCCCCAGTTCCGGTGATCCTCCAATTATTTAGCGATTTCCCTTCCATCATCCAATGAAAAAAGAGACTCCTACTCACAGCTGCACAAACCCTTGTTAACCTCTATGTAAATTAGAAGAAAATTCTTGCAAAAAACCTGTACTTTGTAGCTTCCAGAGGGTGTTGACGACGCTCCTATCGCCCACGATCGGATCTACCGGTCCCGATCCATGTCCAATGCACTTATTCGGGCTTTAAACACCTACACCAACATTCCACGGTCACAGCAACCCATTCCAATAGTCCACCTACCATATGAGTCCTTCTAACGAGCTCAATGGTCTGATAAATGCCTTAAAACACGACTTGGAGCACGAAGTTGCCCAGACAACCCCGTTGTCGGGCCGTGACCGGTGCGCGGCGCGGGGATGCCGGATGGGGTCGACGGACAAGGTAAAGTATGGATGTATAAATAGGGAGCAAAGACTAGATAATACACGACGACGGCCAGAACGCCACCGGAGCACACAACATGAGGTGAGCAAGCAGCAGCTGATGGATAACATGGATGGCTAATAGGGAATCTGTAGTTCACCGAAGCGTAGAATTGAGACGGATGTAATGAAGCTGTAAGTGCAATGATGGAAACCACATTAAGGAGAGAGATTGCTGACTGCTGGTTCTTTGTCTAGTCTAATGAGCGATTACGAGGTCACATTGATCAATGACAACATGCAAGAGTTCTACGTTCGTTTTGTTGGCCCTACAGAAACCCCGTTTGAAGGCGGTGTGTGGAAAATACATGTAGAATTGCCGGACCAATATCCCTACAAATCGCCGTCTATAGGCTTTGTCAACAAAATTTTCCATCCAAATATAGACGAGCTAAGTGGGTCAGTTTGCCTTGATGTTATAAATCAGACTTGGAGCCCAATGTTTGGTAAGTATCTGTCAGTGTATGGTCCGGGGTAGTCCGTTTCTGGTTGTGGCAATTGCCTTTGGGCGAATTGAGCCTAAAACAAACGGCCAGTTTGCCATTGACTTAGATTATTAGTGTTCTGACCACAATCTCATGCAATTGGTGATTGTAGCTGGAACCAGGAATTGCCTTTATTTAGATGGTGCACAATTGGCAGCCTTGGGAATTATGATGGCAAAACACAGTACTAACAGATGAATTTAGATATGATGAACATTTTTGAAGTATTTTTGCCACAGTTGTTACGATATCCAAATCCTTCAGATCCTCTGAATGGAGAAGCATCGGCATTGTTGATTCGAGAGCCAAAAGCATATGATGTCAAAGTTAAGGAGTACGTACAAAAGTACGCTAGCGGAGACAACTTTAACGAAGATGATGGCGATTCCTCGTCAGATGAAGAAATGAGTTCTGCAGGATCAATATCAGAAGATGACGAACCAGCTGGTCAAATGGAGGTTTAAGCATTATACATTACCTACGGCCACTACTTACGACCACCATACTTATATAGAACTATAAATCTCTCTATTTATTCAATACAACTTGTGCAATACGAAATTCGTTAACGGCTGCCATCTACCACTTGGCATGTCTTATAACTTCATGGAGAATACAGAAAAAAAGCATAGATTATTCCACACAGTTACCAATGACGAGTCACAATCACATAATCTTCCAAAGCAGACGTCAGTCGTTTGATATCATTCCCTGAAAGTCCCTGAAGAAGCATGATGCGTTCAATAGTGTATCTGCCGTTGAAATATTTGAGCGTGCGGTGGAAAAGGTTTACAATATCTTCTGGTTTGTCTTCTACCATTTTGGCCAGCCACTTCCGCTCGATCGAGTTGGCCCGTTCAGGTTCCTGGATAATAGTGTCCTCCATTAGGTCATCGCCAAGATACTTTTCTGGCGTTTCCTCAGCTTCCGGCGGTTCCTCGTGAAAACGGAACCCAACGCGTTGTAATTTTGTCGGCGAGTTTTCTGTAGACGAACTGCCTGTGTTAGAACTAGCTGCTGGTTCTTTGGATGTGTTGTCTGTGCTTGTGTCAGTTTTGGCCTTTGGCTTGTTATTAGGCTCGACATTTTCGAGCTCTCTTTGTTCCTCTTCAATCTGTATTTCCCGGGAAACAGCTAACTTTATCCTGCGGGTAACCTTGAGCCAAAGAAAAGTGCGCAGTTGAGTAACAAGACCAAATCGCATTAGCCATCCAATCGCGGAAAGATAAACCTCCCGATGGTCACGCGAAGGAATGATTCCTGACAGTGGTCGAGGTTTCCCAGTAGAGAGCATGGATAAAATCTTTGGCAGTGGAGGGAGAGAAGGAAACTTCTCTCTGAATAATGGGATATATTCGTATAAAAGCTTCATGTTTGCCAAGGGGGAGACTATATACGTGCTTCGATGATGTAGCGGAGTGATAGCCCGAGCACGTCTCCAATAAATTAAACTGTTAGTGAGGTCAATAACTTCATCAACGTTCCATCCGCATTCAGCTGCTAATGTTTGAATAGAATGTTGGGGAGAAATGGTTCGGATAAACGCAGCAAGTGGGCTAAATGGATCAGCACGAATGTCCTTGATGATGTTTTCGGGTTCGTCCAGTAATAGAATGCCAAAATGTTCGGTCACAGTTTTAGAGGTTTCATCTTCTACGTCCACATATGGCGTAGTACTCGTTAGATGGGAAATGCGCATATGTGAGATCCGCTGGGTTATGGCCGGTAGACGATAGAGCACAGAAACTACCGGAATTTGGAATGATCGGAGTTTGTCATTTAAAACCACATTTGCGATAGAAGATTGTGAGATAGCATCAAACAGCTGACCAATAACTAATGCTAAGTTTGACTTTGCCTTGCTCTCGCTCCAAAGCTGGGCAGCTGTGTATCCTTCCACGGCAGCACGGTCGCGAATTGCTAGTAGAGTGGAAACCTCTCTCCACACGTAGTTATTTTTGGCCTGTTCAGATCGTAGACAGCGTACAAAGTTAGACAGGACACAGTGGAACATTTCGTTAATTCGAGCATTGTACTCGGTAATGGGGGGATTCATAACAAACGACACATGGAACATTCGCATTGGCGACCTTGGATCCGTATATTCCTGTTTACTTGGTTCCTCTTGTTCCTCTTCTTCTGAGTCGCTTACTTTCTCAGCCTCACCGTCATCTTTCTCATCATCCCCTTCTGCCCCAGAGGATTCACCACCATCATCTATTGGTCTTCTAACTTCAGTCCGCGTACCAGAAGTGGCCACAGAATTCGTCTTTCTGCTTTTCTTCAAGGTAGAAGGAACCGATGACTTTCCTTGAGTAACCGTTTTAGTTTTGTTCCGCTTCCAAAGCCCATCAGGACGAATGTGAACTGGCATGCCCAAAAAAACCATATCATCAACCGTCATCTCAAACTTCGTATTACACATTCCACGCGGAGGGCAGAGCAATTCGGACAGAAAGTCACATTCGAAGCCAAGTACGTTTTGCCATGACTCGGATGCCGAAGTACTGGATGCAGAAGGCCCAACCGATGACCTACGCGATGAATTGGCACTCGAATTCTTGGACGAGTCCTTCATTTCCTTGTTATTTGTTGAATGTTTAGAGTCAGTTCTTTTAATCCTTTTTTTTACTTTCCCCGCGTCCATTCGAGCTAGCAATGATTCAACCAACTTTCCCTGTGGGGGCTCAGGTTTACGTTTAGCCGCATTCTCATCACTTGATCCACTGTCATCCACCTCTAATTCGTCACGATCTTGATTGGAGTACTCTGAACTGCTGTGTCCCTCGTAATTGGACGAGTCCGAAACTAGTTCACTTTCCTTCTGTTTCAAGGGAGCGGCCGCCCGGTAATCATGGGTATCTGGCTGTGGGGGGTAATGGAATACAAATTGCGGCCCACTATGCGTAGAAATCGTCAATATGATGGCCAGCAAATAGGGATTCGACACTCCTTGGCTCATCTTCCCTCCACACTGAAGCCTTCTAGCCTATCTGTAGATAACACTAGCTGAGTTGGGACCGGTGTCGGTCCAGCACTTCAAGTTCCTGGGGAGCCCTACGACCCCATGACCCCTACTGACCGTTAAAAACTTCCTTCTTTAAAAAGAGTAAAACATGTCTATGAGTTATGTGTATGCATATTTAACTTTTGACTATATGCCTGTATTCGTGTGTCGATTGACTGCCCGTTCCAAGTCTCGGTAGCACCCTTCCGTGTGAGCTTAGGAAGGCCGATTTGTTCAATGGCCAGTCCGGCAGCAACATTACCGTAAATTGCAGCTTTTCTAATGCTGGGATTCGCATCCAATAGCCCGAGTGCAAAGCCGCCCAGGAAACTGTTTCCTCCTCCTGTTGGATCAACGACTGCATCGCCAGTTTCGTGATAAGCAGGGTACCATTCGATCGTGCCTGATTTAGTTAGGACAACAGCACCTTGAGCACCGCAGCGCACAACTGCCAGAGAATTGTGCTTTGTGAGGTAGGGGAGATATTTCTTTCCTATCGCTTCGATGTCTTGCTTGGCAATTGGTTCTGCTATGCCCAGCAGGGCAGCAGCCTCTTCAGCGTTTGGTGAATAAACGTCGACAAATTTCAGCGCCTCCTGAAACAGGACCATTTTTTCAGGTCGACACTCCTGTGGAAAAGGCTCCCAAATAAGGAGCGGCATCTTGGTATTTAATTTGTCCACTCGTTCACGTACTTGGTTTACGATGTTCAAACACCGCTCCGGAGAGCAGATTAGATGAAGAGCACCTGTCTTCAGCTGCGAATCAGTCAAATCTTTCGCCTCTATCCGTATTCCCGGACTGACATATTCAAAATCCCTTTTTTCATGTTGTCTGTAAATGTTCTTTCCACGAGTCGTCAGTCTTTCCGCATTGTCTCGGTAATGGATTCTGCATTTCCAAAGATCCATTTCATCCTGAACAGCTTTCGGGAAGTCGCGCCCCCTGTCAATTATTAGACTAACTCGATCAGGTTCATTTGGAAGAAAATACCGAGCGCCCAGTCCTGCATATGTTCCCGCACCTCCTACTATGTCGAATACAGGCTCTCTGTCAGTTCCGTCTTCATACCACACCTCATCCAGGATAAACATGCCCATGGACACAAAGTACGGATCTCTTTCGTTTGCCATCTTGTACTTCTTCTATATAGAGATCAGTTTTTTAAGCCACAAACGACCACGCTAGATACATTCATAGAATTTCTCTGTATGCACGCTCGACCTAGACGGAAAATGAGTAATAGAACCCCAGACCACGGTGCAACGCTATTGGTTGTCTTAACTGGGTCGATATTCCTCGAGGCCTAGTTCTGGTTGTTAGAAGTGGGTTCTCGGTGTGTGGCGGTATTATCATCCGCCTCGACCCTGTTCAATTAGTGTAAAACAAACACTCCAATTGAACACTTTTCGGCAGCTCCTGCGTACTACTCCAGCAGCACTAAATCCCACAATCCAAGCCAAGGTGGTAGGGATAGTAATATCAGCCAGAGATAAGCTGAAAGCATACCGGGAAATACCGGCACGGAACCGGGGACTCCGGCACGCCGGGCCGCCGGAGGGCGCCTCAGCAGTTGGTCCTATCACTATAACCAAACCAACCTAAACTGGAAACTGGAGCAAGGTTCATCGCCCACACATATATGCCCTCCACCAAGCCATTCATATCGTTTTTGTTTGGGAATCTGTCGGTGTCTAGCCAGTCTGCCCAGGCAGCAACGTCTACTGCCAGCAGACTGGCGCCTTCAACGAGCGCAAATCGCACGCCTAGTCCTAATGGGTTTCACCCCACACAGAGCCAACAGCAACAGCAAAAATCGTCTAGCATAGAAATCCCCAACAGTAACAATAGCATGAGTGAAAGACGCAATAGTGCTAGTTCGCTTGCGGCTCCTTCTAGCGGTGAAAAATGGTGGATCGGAGGCCGTTCTTCTGATGGAAATGAACGGTACTATCGCATCCAGCCGCTCTCTAGAAACAAATCTTTTGACCGCATATCCCTAGATCAGCTTTCAATCTGATTCGTGTACTACATGTATATATTGATCCATATTTATTGTTATTCGAATTTTCTTCGGGCGAGGTCTCTTTGGGCGGAAATATAATCCGCTCCTTTCGTTGCGGATGGGGTGAACATTTATTAATGAGCAGGAGTTACATAAGCTCTTTAGTCCAGATTAGAATCTAGTAAGATAATAGAATGGGCATAATGCTGACTGTGTAAATATTTGTCGTGAACTATCCACCTCTGGAACCAAATAATCGCTACATCAATTGAACTGTGTTCTGTCAGGATCCTTGCCACTGTTCAGAGTTTAATATTTTTTTTAGTATTTAAGCGTGCCAGGTATTAATAGATTAAGATATAGCACCCTGTGTAGTTGTTTTATAAGAAATTGGTTTCGGCAACAAGTATATTATGGCTATGAGCGTAATAAATGACATGGTATAATTATATTAATATTCTATCTACTCTTTCAGTTAGGAGCAAAATGTATAGAACTGCGCACGACACTCTTCTCAAGTTCCCTCGGTAATAGAACTGCACACGAAACTATTCTCAAGTTCCTTTGGTAATAAGTTCAACATTATGGCACCCATCACTTTCTCTCATTGAACTAGTTAGAAAACTTTCAGGCGTTGCAATCAATTCTAATACTACTTTTATCACAATTGAGGTATTTGTTTCGCTCTAGCAGCCCAGTAAAAGAATCTACCATACAGTCGTCTACGGCCACACATATGCGAGCTTCTATCATTCACTGGTAGTCGGTCGTACACTACAGAGGCTAACCGCTTTCAACAGTTCCAGACCCCCTATACCGCAAATCTGAGGAGGAAAATAGTCTATTCCATGGCTTCTTTCTGTGTTGCACTGGTTCCGTGCATGCATGTATAACTTTGAGAGGCTCTTGGGAGCTGGACTAAGGTTGGAAGTAAATAACAATGAGAAGCAGAAAAGTACTGGAATCAGCAAAAGAACACTACCCTGACCTGCATGCTAATTGTACAGCAAATAATAAAGTGCTAGGATCGAAATGTACTGAATGTGAATGGTGTCACAAGAACAAACTTTTGGTTAAAGCTCACACAGAAAAGATCCACAACCCCGTGGCTGACAAGGGCGACAGAGTTCATTGTTGCTTCTTCTGCAACGCAGTTTTCCCTATGGGCAGTGGCTCGGAGAGGAATAATCATGAAATTCATGACCACAAACGTGGAATTGAGCCATATAAAGATATTGTGGTGATGGATTACTTGCTTTATCTCATCCTCAAACGGTTTGCGGAATATAAAGGTAAAAGCACGGAATTCTTTACGGCTGAATTCCCTTTGTTAAGGCGGTTAGAACTAGTTGGACTTAACTACAAGCCATATAATTGGAACTCGGGTATGAGACGGCTGGTTCCAGGACTTGCATCCAGGCAGCATCTCTTTCGATTCCTAATTCTGTACGTGGCTTCACTTAAGCGCGAAATACCTTCAAGTTTGATGGATGATATATACCGCGTGGTTGAAGCTTTGGATGTTAAAAAGCTGTCGTGCATTTTACGAATCCTCCGTAGTCCAGGAGATATCTATAAACGACGGCGAAAATTCATGGCGTGCTTGAAGAAACGCAAGTTAAGGAACAGTGCTAACTTTGAAGAAATTGGTGTAAATGAGTTTGTCGAACTTGGCGTTATGTTCAAAGAGACACTCTTAGGTGCAGGGAATGTGCTGCCTCAACCGCTCCTTGACAAAGTACAGCACAATAATCTGCCTCCACGCTTTTTCACCAAACCTTATCAGGATGTGCAACATTTTAAGCTCTAGGGTTGGCTTTGGCTACGGTTCTGCGGGACCACAACCAGATTGTGAAAATGACCAATAATTCATTCACAGGCTAGAACACTATTTATACACCACTTTCGGAACAGCTTCCCAGTCACAGAGCCACTTAATGGAAATGGAGCGATTGTTGAGCTGAGTTACGCCAACTCTGATAGTCTCATTTGGTACGATATCGAGGTAATTGTCTTCCCAGTTGGCGTCTTCTCCCTCTTCTGGAGGCACAGACAGAACAACACCCTTCAAAGGAGCATCTGTAGAAATAAGAAGGCTCTCTTTCTCGGTGTTAATTGTTACGGTTGGTGCCTTATGGAAGCGCACATATTTGAACGGCTCGGGCCAGGATATGTAGCGCGCAAGAGTATGCGACGAGTCTTTAGAGCGAAGATAGGCGGCAATGACAGTAGTTTCGGGACTTGGAATTTTAAATTCTGGAATAAGCTCCACACTGCGGTTTGGCAGTAATTTGACATCTTTCGGAGGCTGGTGTAATTCCACTTCATGTCCCGTTTCTATGTCAAAACCTTTGAGATGGATAGTGCCTTCGAGTCCACTGGTGCTAGTAGTTACAGCCCATGCACAACCAGCAGCCTTTTCAGGGAGATATGTTCTGAGCACATAACCAGTTCCTTGTGTAATCTTTCTATCGACGCCAATTGCTGTAGGCTCTAACGCATGTTTGATGCTGTAATATGCCGGCTTAGGATTCATCTCATAATCCACAACAGCCCAGCTTTGACCGGGCCATACATCATTGAGTTGCCAAACCACGGCTCCAGAACAAGCGTTGCGTTCTGGGCCCTTGAATTCACGTCTGAATCTTGTAATGGCGTAAAACATTGCCTCAGCTTGGAGAAGCTGTGTGCAATAAATATAATCTTCCAAAGGATCCATCCTAAAGCGATAATTTTCGGCCAGATACATTCCATATCGTCGTTGATACCCTGGACCTTTGTCATGAACATCAAAGGTCCTGCTTTGAGAATGTCGCTCTCTCGGGTCAGTAATGTATTTGTTGTACAGCCTCATGTTTGCTGGAGATTCGAATCCAAACTCGCTAACAAACTTGGAAATGAACTTGACATAATCCTGATAGGGTGCCATTTGCCCATGCCAAACGTCCCAGATATGGGTGTCACCAGCAGTTGGGTCATTGGCATAACGTCCACCATACGGACTACTCCTAAAGTACGGGATATGGGGACACACTTCCTCACACACCTGTGGCATAGTCCGTTCATAAATCCATCTTGCGGGGAAATTCGTGTCATCCCAGGGACCTTCCTCGTCATCAATATCCCAGTCCCAGCCCCAGCGATTTGCAAGGAGATAATCCTCATTATTACCGCATAGCAGTACTAGTGAAGGATGATGATTGACTCTTTTGGTTTGTTGAACAACTTCCTGGTGAACAAGTGCAACAAAATCTTTGCTCGCTGGGTAATTACCACAGGCGAAAAGAAAATCTTGCCAGACAATCATCCCTTCTCTATCGCAAGCATTATAGAAAGCTTCTTCCTCGAATATACCACCACCCCAAGTTCGAATCATAGTTTGATTACCGGCTTTTGCAAGCTTGACCCATTTTTCATATCGTTCTTTTGTCATTGTGGGTAAGTAGTTATCCCCAGGAATCCAGTCAGTGCCACCTGAAAATATTTCAATATTGTTGATTTCAAAGGTAAATGAAAATCCATCTGCGTTTCTCAACGGATTCTGCAACAACCGCAGCCTTCGTAAACCAAACTGTTTTTGGAGGAAAGGGTTGTTTCCGGATCCCATAGAAATTGTAGCCGTATAAAGAGGCTGCTCTCCATACTGATGGGGATACCACAATTTTGGTGAACTCACCTCTATCTCAGTGCTGTATTTTGAATCCTTATCTGTTATCACGTTTTTAGTTCCAACCAATTGACCACTAGGATCTTTGATTTCGATAATTGCACGATTGCTACCTTCAAGATATCCGTACACTTTCACGTTGGCCCTTTTAAGCGTTTCCGCAACTTCCGCAACAACTTGGAAGTCGCTCACTCGGGAAGTATACTTTTCAAGATAAATTGGCTTCCAAGGCCCACAGGTATTAATGACTGGGCCCCAATCCCAACCCCAGTGGTATTGAGCTTTCCTGAGGAACAAGCGTTCAGTACCACCAAAGTTAAGGTGTTCCCCACCACTATTTTCGCCGATCCTCTCTCTTTCCTCTCTCGCCTTCATGACTCCACTGTGGAATTTGAGGACAAGTTGTGATTCGCCTTTTGCTGCTTTTAGAACTTCTGTGATGTCAACTCTATACTCGAGGAACATGTCTTTTCCTGAAAGAATATGCTGTCCGTTCAGTTCCACGTCTACCGCAGTATCAAGTCCCTCAAAAACTAACACGGCCCGTTCATTCTCATCAAGTTGCAACTCTGGAACTTTCTGCGTACGGTAAGTCCAATCTGCTTCACCTACCCACAAATTTTTGGGCTCATTCTGATCATAATGAGGGTCAGGAACTAGTCCTTGTTTCAGCAGGTCTAGTTGAACTACAGTAGGGAATTGAGCAACAGGATAGTATTTGTCTCCTGCGCAATTCCCATTCAAGCTGGTTATTTGGGTAAATTCCCAGCCTTTATCAATGTCAATTCGAGAATACATCGTCATTAACTAAGTCCACTTCGCGAAGCGGCTCTTTAAATACTGTCTCCGCCATGTGCGGAGAATCAGGCGGTCTATCGCATTGGGACAAAATCTACCCGACTCTGGGGTCCAGTACTGTCGATCTGGATGGGGGCCGCCCCCTGGGGTTGGTGAGAATGCTGGCTCTGTAAAAAGTCTACTAAAACTAACAACATAAGGAAGTTTTATTGCTCGGCTTTCTTTTAGTGGACGTTAGCGCGATTTCGATATTGAAGTGTGTACCTGGCATTATCTATAGATGTGAGCCACAGGGTGATCTGCAGGGATGTGGGGGGATAGGGTAAATTATATATCCGATTGAGGTTTTTGAACCCATTTCCCTAAAGTCAATCATCAGATAGTAGGTCGGGTTGTTGTGGAATAGTTGAGGTTGTAATCCTTGGTAGAATTACTACAGGATTTTTAGTGGCCCTGATGTTCAATTCTGATTATCTCTGTTTGCTTTAACATTATTTGACATGGAGTGTCTTGCTAATATCTTACCATATAATCCTTACAATTAGCGGAAAGGAACTAAATACTGTCATTCACTATATATGTGCAGAACTTAGTGATTAACGGAAAGTACACCTATGACAACTCTAGGCATTTCCAACTACTTTATACTACCCGTAAAAACGCGGAAGGTTATAAATCAGTTTGCAGAAGTTATTAAATTATCAAGATGCATTACATTCTAACTCATTAAATACAGAAATCATTACTCTTTCTTTGCGCTGTCCGGAAGCTCCAGAACAGGTAGTTTCTCATTCGTCGACGAGACATTGTTATTTCGCGAAGGAAGAATCATGGGACTAGTTTTGTGGAAGTAGGTATGGACTTCCTCAGGGAACTCTTCAGATTCATCAATCTCCTTGCTATTCTCGGGCTCCATGAACTTCTCCTTTTGTCTCTCCATCCACTCCTTTCTCATTTCATCAACCTTGTTCTTGTAGTCGACTTCTGCATCATAGTTCTTGTGAATGCCTCGCATAATCTCCCACAAAGAAAGATGTTGCTTATGAATTGCAATACCACGGTACTCATTCGCCCGGCCCTGTCTAATGTACTCGAATCTACGATCCTGCTCCTTCAAATCCAAACCAGTGGTGTCAGGGAGAAATAGGAAAGTTAGAATCATACCGGCAAGACCAAACCATGGAACAACATAAAACTTGGTCTGCGTGTCGATATAATTGTAGAGAACGGATGCAAGAAGAGCGCCCAGCTTACCAGCAGCTGCGCTGAAACCATGAGCCGTGGCTCTGACCGAAGTAGGAAAGACTTCTGCTGCTACCAGGAATGTGATACAGTTGGGTCCAAATTGGGTGAAGAAGGAGGACAAGTAGTACATTGCCTGAAACTCCTTAATGTGCTCCTTACTAGTATAATACTGGTAGTTGAATGCAGGAATAACAAACAAAATGAACATCATGAGAAGACCAACTTGCATCATTCTACTTCTTCCATACAGCTTGTGGTCAACCAAGAAAGAGGCAAGGTAGTAGCCCACAAGAGAAACTCCGACGTTCAAAAGATTGTAGAGCCAGCCAACCATGACAGAATCATTTCCAGGATTAAGAACCTTGATGAATTCACCTTGAAAAAGTTTGTTACCGTAGAAAAAGACGTCATTGGCGAACCAAGCACCAGCAGTAGCCACCAGACGAGGAGTAAAGTGTTGTAGACATAACTTCAAAGACTGGACATCATAGCCAGTAACTTTGTGTTTCTTCTTAGACTCTTGAAGTTCCTTCGACGGCGCTGGCATTTTATAAGTTCTGTAGTAGACTAACCAAAGCGTTCCGATCGCTGGAGCGGCAAAAGCGACACGGTAAGTCCACTGAGTAGATACTTTGGAATATGGCGGATTTCCTGAACCATGGTGGAAAATCAACAAAAGTAAAATTAAGATGACTTGGTTGAAAAATTGACCCCAGCCTTGCATCAAGAAGGCTTGTACTACTTTTCGTCCACGATGAAGACGATCTTCAGCAGTAGAAGCTCGAAGGGAAGAGGTACCCTTCTCCATACCAGAGGTTGCAGTCATTGGATATTCACCACCAACACCAATCGAGTAAACAAACAATGACCAGGCGTAGCAAATAACCCAGCCGTTCAAGTTAACACCCCATCCTGCAATCAACATTATCAGACCGAGCAACATGATCGAAGCATCTTGAATCAAACCAAACCTCCGGCCGATACCATCACCAATGAAACCTACCAAAATTTGACCAACAATAATACCAACAATTTCCAAATACGTAACAGCAGACACCCAATTCTTGGAGCACACTGTGTGGTCTTCCCAGCATTCTGGCCAAACTGCCTTAAACAGAGGCTCGACGTTACCGATGGAAAAGAGCACATAACCCTCAAGACCAAGACCGGCACCTGGAATAACGCAGTTGCTAAAATACCATCGGACTGGACTCAATGGATCGGCTTTGAACATAGTCCAGAAGCTGTTCCACTCCTTCCGGGATTCTTCTCGATCAACTTTGCTCACAAAGGACAACTTCTTCCAGAATGGCAAGTCTGCCCAGTAAACACCATCTTCAGTGTAAATATCAGACGGACGAAACAAATGTGAAAAAATTGCCTTTTCGTCTTTATCGTTAGGCATCATGTAGCCATTGTTTTCAATCAGCAGACTGTCTACTGTCTCATCATAGTCCTGAACTCCATGTGGAACAGGAATCTCAGCAGCTACTGGGTGACTGTGATGACGATGAGGACCAGACGGACGATAATGCTCGTCTTTTGGAGCCTGAGTAGAGGAATCACTCATTAAACCTTTTTTTTTCTGTTGTTGAACCTTGTGGTAAAAAACTGCTACATAACGTGGATCTTATTGCCTATTTATACGGCTTCGCCTGAAAACTTTGTCATTTTACTTTTTTCTTTTCTTCCGGCTTGGCTCTTGTTTGGCTTTACGCTGAAGGCTCGGCATTGCCTAGCTCGTGTCCCCATCGCGCCCTCTGATTGGTTACCGGGGTGGATCGGACAACCGTTTGAGCCGCACTGCCACACAAAGAGCCAATCAGATCGAATAACACCAGCCACGTTTTGGTCGAGACGGGGTCTGAGGACGGGACGATCTCTTTCTTAGCGTTATATAGTCTGTGACCTCAATGACAATGTCTGATTGGCCAAGGGAGTAGCCAGAGACCCTCCACGTGCGTTCGGAAAGGTCCGTAACGGTTAGTGAATGCTTAGCATTCTTAGCATTCTTAGCTATAGGGTGGGCCCTTGAGCATTTGCCGTCAGGATTATCTGAAACCTTTAATTAGCTTACCTAAACTAGGGCCAACAGTGTCGATTAGATCAACGGTTGTCACTCTTTTTAGTGAGCTTGAATAGTAGTTTTGAGTACTTGGTTATGAGAAAGAAAAAAAAAAAAAAAAAAAAAAAAAAAAAAAAAAAAAAAAAGCTAGCTTTACTGCTTGAATACCCATTTTCAACTGAAGGGATATACATAGGCTTAGACTAGACTACGTTAACCATATTATTCTGGATGCTTATATGGTGTCTAGTGCTAAAAAATGCTCTTCCCTGCGGTTTCGGACTAAACATATATCTTATGAAGCTTAAGCCTTTCCCGGATCAAGTGGTCCACGTTGACGAGTCTGTCTAACTTAGCTTATTTCTCTGCTCATTTCTATAATCTGGGAAGTAAGGGAGTTTTAAGCTCACTCTTTCGTTTTTGCCATTAGCTATAAATAAAGATAAAAAATAACTATAATACTAATAATAATAAATGGGTTGGCGTCTGAAGAACTGCTATGTCTGTTGCCAACAGGTGCCAAGGATACTGGGCCTATACTCTGTCACTATTAGCGAGGTGACGACCAACAGTCGGAGAAACACTTAGACAAAGTTAGGTTGACATGGTCTAAGCAAGATCATTGATTTCGTGAAGGCAACTGCGTAAGTAGGCATTGGATTTGTTTGCTGCGTCGTCATATGTGGGTATTTTTTTAATGACGACAAAGTTACTAAAATTAATAATGGCCTGATCATTGGTTCAAAGACCAACGTAAAAATTCAATGCCTCATACATGAATAATCTCGTAATCATAGAAACTGGGCCAAAGTGGCCGAGATTCTTCTGGTCTTCTTAATCTGCCGTACTTTGGTGGCGCCAGACAGTTTCCTTTTGGCAGTGTCAGCTTCTTGGTGTATGCGGAGATAACCGCAAGTCTCCGTTGGTCTGCGCTTCCTTTTCCATGGGCAATCGGACATGACAAAGTCCAAGGTAAGTGTTCTGTGCTTTGTCCGCATCTTCCAGCCATACTCTTCCTCCATAGAGCGTAGTCGAAGGTAAAGTGCAGATAGCGGCACCCTATGGCCGCGAGTCTTAAGACAAGCATCAGCCTCTTCTCCAACCAGTCGATTTGATGCAAGCTTTGGGTTGGTGACGGCCATGCCCTCGATATATATTATATGAGACTTGAGCAGGTTTATAAATGACATGTTATCAGTCCCTCTAACACGTCCGTTTAAGCGAAGTATTCGTAGACGCTGCCATTGATTCTTAGCTGCAATCGACCATGATCTTAATATGCTGTCAGAAATAGCACTCCCCTGACTATTACTAACGTCCAACCCCTCAAGATTCTTCAAGTTCATAACATCCAGATATGCCTGTGTCGGTAATTCCAACCGTGACAAATCAAGCAGTACTAGGTTTTCAAATTGTAACGTATTGAGCTCAGCTGATAAAGAGCTGACCGTGACTTGTGAGGTGACAAATTCAATTCTATGGCTGGGACGCAGTAGGCTGCTTAATAAATAAGTATCGCGAACCATGTCGTTCCGAGTAGGATGGTGGCATTGAAACTCCCGTTCGCGTGAGAATGCATCTGCAAATTTGGCAAATTCTCCAAAGGAATCACGGCCTAATAAACATAACGATCGCCAAACGAGATCACAGACACCCTTCCAAGGACTAGACTTTAGTACTTCACCACTCAGTAGATGGGAATGCAGTGCAGCGACCTCTGCGCACACCAATCGTAACGGCTTGGCTCCCGCACTTCTTTTCTGGGATCTTGCGTAGTATACACTCTGCTCCTCGTCAACAGGAAGTTCATTCTGCCAGAACCGTGGCTTATAACTCGTATCCACCTGGCACAAATCATTCTGTCCATGTCTAACTGGACCGTCCATATCGTCTCGTCCGCGTCCACTACGCGTAATATACCTAAGATTCACGTACAAACAAAAAAAAAATGGTTCTGGTGTAGACTAGGAAACACAACTTTGTTGTTTCTTCTAAAAAGCTAAGAAGATAAAGAAAAGGTACTAAAACTGTCCATGTTCTGCTATCTAATATTCATCAGACTGCGCTCGGTTTTGCCTATACTAAGACTGCTCTCGAAGCTTTTACCGATTTGCGCGACCTGGGACTCTAATTAGAAATAAAACAGTGCCACAAACTCATATTCATCACTCACAGAGAGACATCTCTATCAGCCTTTTGCTTGCCTCATTCAATTATTTTTGTTCAGTTTTAGTAAAAAAAAAAAAAAAATTAAACTCCGAGTCAGTTGTGCCGATCATTTCCTCCTTAATAAACATCTGATAAGATCGATAATTATCTCCCGATCTCAAAACCTCTTTTTCTAACCGTCAATTAGACAACTCGTTCCAGCAGCATTGAAGCTATAATGGAATATAAAACCCTCTATCTGCTACCAAGAATATTGGTTCTAGGAGAATTTTGCTTTCAAAACTCCACACCCCCTAGCCATACAAATATCAGTGTTAAGGCCTCTCTCCGGGTTCTTCAAAATTTCAGATCCCATACCTTTAGTTCTTATAGTTCTTTGGAGAAACTATTAGATCTTTAATATACTTGCTTAACCAAAAAGCATAAACTTTAGTACAATGAGCTATCACGTGACTTTCCGAGATTTCCACAGAACCTGCCCGGTAGGACTTAATTTTTCGGAGCTTACAAATTCATGCCGCATAGTGCAGTACTAAACCCCTACAGAAATCGGTACTCCCTCTGACCACCATGGACATTCTCGGGCCATTTACGGTTCAGAAGCGCACCCATCACACATGGGCTAAGACGTTTACATGCCGTCCATCAAGATATCTACAGCCGGCCGATCTAAACCAAATCCGGACTTTGGTGGTGGAAGCTGGCAAGCAGGGACAGAGCATCATGTTGACAGGATCTGGCCATTCTCCATCGAATATGACTATGACAAACAAGGGCTGGATAGTGAACTTGGACAACTTCAACCGGGTGGTTGATATGAAGGCAGACCCAAGTGGCAAGTTCACTGATGTTACCGTTGAGGCAGGCATGCGAGTTTACGAACTCAATCGTTACCTCTCAAAGAGAGGGCTCTGCATACAGAACTTGGGCTCCATTTCTGATCAGTCTATGGCCGGTATCATTGCCACCGGTACCCACGGGTCCAGTGCTTACCATGGGCTAGTATCTGAGCAAATTGTCGATCTCTCGATAATGGTAGCGTCTGGTGAAGTCATCAAGTGCTCCGCTGACCAAAATACAGACCTGTTTAGAGCAGGGTTACTGTCCTTGGGTAAGTTGGGCATCATTACCCATGTTACCATCCGTACAGTGCCCACGTATACATTGGAGCTGGTTACCGAGGTTGTATCCTTTAAAACGTTTATCGAAGAGATGTGGGATTCAGTGTGGACACAACACGAGTTTGTTCGCGGGTGGTGGTATCCATATGCTGACAGGATCGTGCTGACTTATGCCAACAAGTCTGAAAAACCTCCAGAAACCATCCATCGTGCGTTTGATACCGGTATTCTGCGTGCGCTATACCAGTTTCTACTCTTAGTTTCTGTCAAGATTTCCCCTTCAATCACGCCTTGGATTGAACGCTTCTTCTTCAAGTACCAGTTTACCGACGGTCTATCCAAACCCCAAGTGTATGAATCTGTTCAGGGACACAACATGGATTGCTTGTTCTCCCAATTTGTGAACGAATGGGCATTGCCATTGAATAATGGAGTACATGTTCTGAACCAATTGAACAACATTGTGCAAACTGCATCGAAGAACAATGAGTTTTATGTGCATTCTCCAATAGAAGTTCGTATCACAAACGCAACGTCCAATCCGGACAGAACCTCTATTCCCGAATACGGTTCCATTCCCGGTAACAACCTTCGACCTCTATTGGACGTTACCCCGGTCTTGCCTCACGCTCCTCCAGAGAAGGTAACTAATGACAACTTGACACTTTATCTTAATGCCACCGTTTATCGGCCATTTGGATTCAATGCCACTATTAAGCAATGGTATACAAAGTTCGAGGAAACTGTGATCCGCGCTGGTGGAAAGCCTCATTGGGCTAAAAACTTCCGTGGGCCGTCAAAGGATAATCAAACTACCAGCAAACTCTCGCGAGATGAGCGTGCGGCCGGCATGAACGGTATCAAGCCACTCATAGAAGAGTGGTACGGCGAAGACCTACAGCTTTGGAAGTCTGTACGTCGCCAATGCGACCCCAATGGGCTATTTTCGCCGCCAGATAATGACTGGGCTGCCAAAAATGGACTTACCGACGACTAGATATAGATGACAAATACATGTACGAAACTGATTAATAATCACAGCGATTTTTTGTTTAAATTCTGGTGCATATTTCTTAAGGTATTAGTATGATTTCTTTTTGTCCGGGGTCCAATATTGTTAAATCCGTTGGTTTCCAGTTTATCTCCGTTACTGTGTTTAGTAATCATACTGCGTCGGGACTGATCGGCGGATGGCGGCGGATATAAAGGGTCGTTTCAACCACCACCGATTTTAAATTTCTCTCCACCGGCGCATTCATCGAATGTTAGCAAATTATGTCTGAAAAGAAAGTATTGGGTGTTATTGGAGCCACTGGGCAACAGGGGGGTTCGTTGGTTCGTTTTGTTTTGAACGATGCCGAGCTCAAGGAAAAGTACGCCATTCGGGCCTTTACTCGGGATACAACTAAACCAGGAGCTAAGGAATTGGCTTCGAAAGGTGTGGAAGTGGTTCAATGTGATACAAATGATATGGAAGGGCTTAAAAAAGCCCTCGCCGGGGTCCATACGCTTTTTGCAATGACACAGATGGCACCTGGCGAGAAGGTGACTGAGTTTCACACTGGCAAAGGCATCGCGGATGCCGCGGTCGCAGCTGGTGTGCAATACATTATCTTCAGCACTCTTCCTTATGCAAGCGAGATTTCTAATGGCCAATGTGCTGTTCCGCACTTTGATGACAAAGCAAGGGTAGAGGAACATATCCGCTCCTTGCCAATCAAGAGCACTTTCTACTGTCCAGGATTTTTTATGCAGAATTTCCTTGAACTTATGGCCCCTCAGCCGCAACCGGATGGCACCTTTGTTTTCCAAGTTGCTGTGGGAAACTCCACGAAAATCCCGATGATCGATGTAGTCAAAGACACTGGTAATTATGTTGGTGCTATGCTTTCGGAGCCTGAGAAGTACTATGGGAAAACTATATTAGCTGCCTCCGAAAACCTTTCTATGGACGAGGTCGCTAACACCATGTCTGATGTTTTTCAAAAGCCGGTCAAGTTTCAGACAGTTCCGGCAAAGGATTATCTTACTTTTGTCCCACAAGCATTGCGTGAGGATATCATCGAAATGTTCAAATTCTATGACAAGTTTGGATTCGCAGGTCCGGGAACTGAAGAGCTGGCTAAGGAGGGCGAGCAGTGTACTCGTGTGCCTTCCACTTCATTGGTTGAGTTTTTGAAGCAATGTCCTCTCAAATTATAAGTGATCCAACTTCTAGAGTGATCGGACATCATCTTTTCTCAATATTGAATAGCCGTCTTTATCTGCGTAGTTGGTGAGAGTATTTGTACTCTGGATTTATATAGTTTGTTGTGGTTTTAACACTATGTATGCCGCCGAGTGGGCATTTATGGAAATGCAATGTTTAGTCATAAATGCTGTTCTTATCACAGACAAGGCATGCAAATGATAACTTAGTTCAAAAGTATGGCTTGTTTAGCTATATCTACTGCAGGATGGCATTGGGCGGACGCCATATCCGTACAGTCTTGTCGTCTCCCGCTGATGCAAACATCGCTGCCTCCGTTGGTGACCACTTTACACAGTTTACCGTACCTTGATGGCCAGGCAGGGTCTCAATTAGCTCCGAGCTCTCCCTCTTCCATATATAAATGTGGTTGTCCTGACTTCCAGACAGCACATAGTTCTCATGTGGGCCGCCAAAACACGATCGAATGACAAATTCCCGCTGTAGCTGGCCAACATACTTTCGCACTATACGATATGTTTTCAAGTCCCACAAATGTACCTCCTCCGGCTTGACATTCACCAATGCAAATCGCGAGTCCCGCGAAACTGTTATCGACGTTAGAGTCTTATCGACCTTCATCTCACATATTTTTGCGTACGACGCCAAATCAAAGAAATGTATTATGTTGTCGTTGCAAATAACAATCAACTGCGAACCGTCCGGGGTCACTGCCATGTTCATTACTCGTACAGGTGGCCAACTATACAGCTTCTGGCCCCGGGTGTTCCAGAGACACAGCTTCTTGTCCGGTGATCCCGTTACAAACATGTCTCCACCGGGGAGCCACGAGCATGCTCCCACTACATCTGTGTGTTCGCTAATAGTACGCTTATGCTCTCCCGTAAACGGGTCCCAGAGCATCACTGTGTAGTCCTGTGACGAGGTCAACATCAAACTATCGTCTGGCGACCAACACAAGTAGACCACTCCACCAGTATGGCCTTCTAGCACGCTTTGTATTTCAAAGTTCCTTTCCACATCCCACACAATGACCGTCCGATCTGCCGACGAAGTCGCCAAATACCTACCGTCATGCGAAAATTCTAGGTACCACACTTCATCGGTATGCGAGTCCAACACTTTGGCCGTTTCTGTAGGAAATCCTCTCCTGTCTGCCTCGTAGTCCTTATATAGCGAGAAGCCCTCTCCGCCATCGTTCTCAAGCCAGTACCGTGCATCGGCAACCTGTTTCATGCGCGCCTGCGACAGCAAAGTGGCCAATCGGTGTGGTGGAAGGACTACATTCGGTGCCATGCACTCCTGCAATGCATTCAACAACCCCCGTCTCGCATTGCCATAATCCCAGCTCGGCAAAGCTTCCTTTAGGTCCTCTGCCGACCCACATGCCATAAGATTCGCCAAAGCGTGCAGATCCTCAGGATTATCACATAACGGCCGCACCCTCTGGCGAAGAACCTTCATCGCCGCTCTCTTATCGCCCAGTCCATTCACCAAAGTCTCCAGATACTCTTGCCGGCGAATTTGGAACTTCATCGATCGGATCACGTGACCCAGGCCATCTAAATCCTCCAAAGCTTCCTCAGCAGCTGCCCATCGACCAGAGAGAATAGCGTCACGGAATTCGCGGACGGCCAACGTCTCAATCATGCATCCGGATTGTTCTTCTAGCTGAGCAGCCACAGTATCGTAACCTAGATCATACATGGCCTGAATCACCAGCCGCGTAACTTCCCCGCAATCGAAGCCATGGTAAGTGGTTGTAGTCATTTCTTGTTGTGGTGGAACTGTCATCATCCGTCGCTTGTGTTCCTGGTGGTTGTCTTCGTCGTCGTCGAAACCCCTTCGCTTTCTATTTGCTGCTTCTTCTGCCGTCTTGGTCGTCGTCTTGATGGTAGGGTGCTGTGGCCTGTTTGAGCCCAAAAGATGCTTTATCTCCCATCGGACCCTCTCCGCCACCAGGGGGCGGGGGTCCGGGGTCGACAGGATTATTTACTATTATCCAGCGACATAGCCAAATATATGTAGGGGCAAATATAGAACAATGTGAGGAAGAAATAAGGGGGGAAAAGAGTATCAGCAGCTTATATATATTAGTCAATATCTATCGATTTTGGTGTGGTGGCAATCCAGTGGTGCGGAGATGGGTCGGGGTTGTGCTATGGTGTGGTATCACTGTGCATCGCCCAGTATTGGTCACTCAACTGGCAATATATCATGACCACAGTACAGCTGTGTATATATGTACTCTTACTTCCTGCAGTTCTTTTACTTCTAGACTTTATACGGGAGGTGAGATACCAACGCCTGAACGCGATAAATAAGTGTACGCCGCCTAAATATGTGGCTAATTTTCCGTTCGGCGTTCGAGGTTTATGGAGGATGCTTGTTGCTCATAGGAAAAATGAGTTTTATGAACTCGGTCGCCAAATGATCGATAGAGTGGACAGAAGGACATATCGGGCCCAAGCTGTAGGGAACGTATTGGTCAACACTATTGAACCAGAGAACATTAAGGCGATACTGGCTACTCAATTCAAGGATTTTGATCTCGGGACTCGTCATTCAGAGTTCCAGCCTCTCTTGGGCGATGGTATTTTTACACTGAGTGGGGACGGTTGGTTCCATTCGCGGGCCCTACTTCGGCCGCAGTTCTCTAATGAGCAGGTCTCTCAGTTGCAGAGTCTTGAGGAGCATACGGAAACGCTTTTGCAAATTTTCAAGAATCAGAGCTCACTGTCAAAGCCATTTGATGTTCAACCATACTTCTTTAGGCTAACGTTAGATACGGCAACAGAGTTTCTCTTTGGAGAAAGCACGGATACACTATCGGTTGGTGGGAAGGCAGACTCCAGGCTCTCGGAAACGGAGCAATTTGCAGAGGCATTTAATAAAGGTCAAACTTGGCTGGTATATCGATCGCTGGCCCAGACAGCACATCCGCTTGTTACAACGAAGGAGTACCGAAAATGTTCAAAAATCTGCCATCAATTCTGTGATAAGTATGTTGAACGGGCACTGGCACGAGCGCAACAGAGAGACCATGAAATGAAGGAAATTGGACATGATAGATATATTTTCCTAGATCAATTGACCAAGGAGACGAGAGATCCAATATTAATGCGCGACCAGGCCCTGAATATTCTTTTGGCTGGTCGGGATACAACAGCAGGGTTACTCTCATTCATGATATCTCTCCTACTTCGACATAAATCAGTTTGGACAAAATTGAGAGCTGCAGTATTAAGTGACTTTGGTGAGACGACCGAAAGGATTTCGTTTCAAAGTCTGAAGAGATGTGAATACCTTAAACACGTAGTTAACGAAACTTTGAGGCTATATCCGCTAGTTCCAGTTAACTTCCGGCGTGCTACATGTAACACGACCCTTCCTCGTGGCGGTGGTCCAGACGAGCAATCGCCGATTTACATTGAAAAGGGAACGACTGTAATCTACCACACGTATGCGCTGCAGAGGAGGAAGGAGTATTGGGGGGAGGATGCTGATGAGTTTAGACCTGAGAGATGGATGGAAGGGCGGAAAATTATGCCCTGGACGTACATCCCCTTTAACGGCGGACCCAGAATTTGTCTTGGACAGCAGTTTGCCCTGACGGAGGCCTCTTACGTCCTAGTACGGATAGTTCAGACATTCAGCGATATTTATTCTACCCCTGATATCTCTGCCTCTCCCATCAAACAGTACGCAACTTTGACATCTTCAGTAGCGGGTGGGGTACCTGTCTTCTTTAAGAAATGATCTAATAAACAGAAATTAGTTATGAAACTCTGTACTCTAAGTTTCGTGCTTCGCCTGTTTTGTTTTTCTTTCTTTTCGTTGGTCAACAAAATTCCCATACTGACGTATTGGAGCTAACATATACTTCTGGGTAGAGCTAGTGCAAAATAAGGGAAAAAAAAAAAAAAAAAAAAAAAAAAAAAAAAAAAAGCTTTGATAACCTAAGAAATACCAACTATGCTACTTAATTCATCGGCAATTTGTTCTTTTGAAGAAACTCCTTGAACGAGAGTACAGGCTTCCTTGGCGATTTATCTGCCTCGGCGACTGCCTCTGAAGTCAAATCGCCAAAGAATCCAAAGTCGTCGTAGTATGCAAACATGTTGATGAGGTCCTCACGGATGTTATCTGGAAGCGATGGCAGATATTTTTCCTTATCAACTTGCTCGTAAGTCACCGTCTTTCCAGTCACCTCGGACATTGTCTTCACAACCTCGTCCATACTCAGACAGCCACAGGAACCAACGACCACGGTTCCCATGTACTTTTCTGGGTCCGCTAGGATGGCTCCAACATAATTGCCTGTATCAGCCGTCGCGCTGATCATCGGGATCTTGGTTTCAGGTTTCGCTCGTCCTTGCACCACATAGGTACCATCCTCTTTGGCACGCGGAGCCATAGTTGTAAGGAAGTTCTCCATAAAGAATCCTGGACAGAAGAAGGTGTGAGGCACCTGCGATTGTCGAATGAGGTCTTCAGTGGCCGCCTTGTCATCAAAATGTGGCACTTTGTACTTGCCATTCGATATTTTACTGGCATTTGGAAGTGTGCTAAATATAAGATGCTTAATGCCAGCATCATGGGCTGCATTCAGCAAGCGCCTGCCAACTTCCAATTCCGAAGGACCACCAGGCGTCATAGCCGTCATGGCAAACATGACATCAGCGCCATCAAGAACCTTCTTCAACGAATGAGAATCTTCCAAATCACACTTAACTATTTCAGCACCTCTTTCTGCCAACTTCTTCGCCTCGGGTTTGGATGGATCTCGAGTAAGCGCCATGATCTTGTGGGTCTTGCTCAATTCCGCATCATTCAGCACAAAGTCAACAACTGACCCTCCCTGGTGCCCTGTCGCACCAATCACTGCTAATACATGTTTTCCGTTATCTGATGCCATTGTTCAATTTGATAATGTCTTACACAGTACTGCACAAATCTACATGGGCAGGTTAGGCCTGCTTTATATACTATACTATCTTGACCGGCATTTCCGGCATCCAGCTTTAAGTTATTGCTCTGCCGTCTGCTGACCGCCCAATCGAAGTCAATGGATGATACGACATACTCCTTAGGGAGTTATAGCAAATGAACCCTGAAACAATTCCTAATAAGGTGACCACCCTGCTGTCTCATCGCGCAATGCATGCATGCACGCCAACTCATTGGATTTGTCTCACTGCTCATTGCGTCGATCAGCGGCCAAAGACAGGCGATTCCTGTGCACAGGACTTAATCATCTGCGGGAGCAAACTCTGAATTGGCCCTTTTGATAAATGTAGTTGTTGATGTTTCTGCTGCCGTTTTCCTGTATCCGTTTTCCTCTTTTCTTTCTAACTGTTCCCTGTAGCACTTATGAAGGCGAATATTGTTAGTAGCGGATGATAGACGTCGAGGCTGTCTGCGTTTTACTGCGTGCCTGAATGTTTGAACTGTTAGAAATTGGTTAGTTTTCGGCATATCGACGATAAGCTGATGATGTGAAACATATACTGTCTTGGTAGCACCTGTGTACGATAGTCTCCCTTTTTTTTTTTTTTTCTTTTTTTTTCCTTGCAGTGAACGATTTTCTACGCATTTCATTTTCTGGCTTCTGTGGTTCTTTTATCTGGAGTTCTGTTCAGAACAATGACGTTTGTGGAACCGGTCCTCTGTTTCGTATTTAAAGCACGACTCTTTCATTGCGCCAGAATAGAGGTCCAAACAGGCCTTTAGGTGTTTAGGCAAGAAGCAGATTGCTAACTCTTCGTGGTCGTGAAGAAGAATGGTCGAGAAAGCATGCGGCAGTTTCTAATCAATGAGGTACTGAAAAGAAAAAAACTACAATTTTAATTTAGGGCATAGTTTTTTCTTTTTTATCTATAATTTTACGATGGTGTCTTTAAACAACTCTTTAGCATTTAATTGTAATATATACAATGGTATTAATATTAATAGAGCAAAATAATAAATATGAATTATATTGGTTAAGCATCGGGAATTTGGATTCCTATTCCCAGAAACCTTGAACTGTCAGTTCTTGGAATACAAGTCTTGGACATGCACAAAAAAATAAGACATGAAAGATAGGCAACTTGCACAGAGTATTTGTAGTTGGCAACGTGGAATTGAAGCAAAGACAAACATGTGTTGGCTCAGTGTCAACTGAAACAAATCATCACTACTGGAATAGTGAATTTCGCCAAATTGCATCACTATGTCCATAGCATATTAATCCGAGGTCAGAAGCAAAAACTAACTTAACGGTCCCCTACATGTTCCCAGGGTTGTCCGCATTTTCAATGTATTCTACCGCTGGGCCTTCCTTGGCTTCTCCAGCACTTGTCCGCGTCCAGAGCTGCCTTCGTCGATGGTAGCCAGGAATAATCTCCTTGTAGCTCCTCTTGCCGTCCCGGAATTCAAACAGTTGATCGACTTGCTCGAGAGTCAATTCAGCTGTCTCTTCATAGAATAAATAGATAATCGGCAAAAAGGAAAAATTCATGACAGTAAATATAATGTAGTACCTCCATCCAATATTAGCAATCCCGCTAGGGGTGATGAGCACTACCACGTAGTTCCAAATCCAGTTGGTAGCAGTGGATGCAGCTGCACCAGTGTTCCTGTACCTCAGGGAATTAATTTCTGGAGGATAGGTCCATGGAACCATCCAAAAAGTCAAACCATACACTGTGTAATAACAAAAGATGAAAGATATGCTCACAATGCTCGCGTTTCTTGACTCGATACCCTGGGACAGTGCAACAGTAACAATCAGAAAGCAAATTCCCTGACCTAGTGCACCCCAGAAGAGCGTTGGCTTCCTTCCCACACGGTCGATGAGGAAGAATGCAGCGATGAGTACGCTTAATGTGCTATTCATCTGATTACAAGCGGAAAGGATATATGCGAGGCGTGACGAGAAGCCCAAAGAGTCCTCAAATAAGACTGTTTGAAAGTACAAGATCATGTTTATGCCCCCTAATTGCTGCATCATTTGAGTTCCAGCGCCTAGAAGAATTCGTTCTAGATTCCTCATCTTATCACCCCGTCTAAACAGATCCTTGAAGTGTGACTCTCTAGCCAGCTCATTCTCATGGTCCACATGGTACTTGATCTCATGGAACATTGTTTGGACGTCGTCAGAATCTATGTCTTTACCTGTCAATCCCGACAGGACTAAACACGCCTCTTCTTCGCGGCCTTTCATAACCAGCCAGCGTGGCGATTCAGCCAAAAATGGTGTTATCACCATAGCAGCGCCGGAAAATAACACTTGTAAGCTCACTGGAAACCTCCACGCAACCGAGCTTGCGACATCAATCATTGCGAAGTTAACCCAAGCGATCAATATGCCCCCGATACCGTTAATTCCGTTGAGAAACCCCATAATTTTGCCACGAATATGGCCAGGAGAACATTCAGATTGCCATACAGGGACTGCCACAGTTATAAATCCGTTTCCAAATCCTGCAATGATTCTGCCAGCAATCAGTTGGCCAACTGAATATGAACATGCTTGGATAATTCCTCCAATTACATGAATGAAGCACCCAAGTGTGATAATTGTCTTCCTACTCCAGTTGTTTCCAATAATAGATGTAATTACCGCCGTAATAAAGCAGCCCAAATCAAATGAAGAAGTGATTTGCCCGACAATAGTGGGATTTGGATCCCCAAAATCTGCCTTGAAGACTTTATTGGCAAGAACCCCACTCATTAAACTAGAGTCGAGTCCGAAGAGGGCAAACGCCAAACTGCACGAAAATGTCAATAGTCGAAATGAGTAATTCTGTGGCAACCTCATGGTTATCTCGGTTCGACCTTTTCGCTTTTACTCGACTGGTTTATATATTTATCTCCCTCGTAGAACAACCCCGCGCGCAACCAGGGAGTAGCCGATCAATATCTTTCTACTAACACAAAATTTCTATAACATGGTGTTTTCTCTTACTTTGCCGTCCTATTCGCACTATGACAGGATCGGCGGGACTTAGACACCTAAACTCGAAAAACATATAATAAGGAATGAAGCCACTGAATGTCGTTTCCCACGCCCCGGTCATACTCTTTCTTTCCCCACTCTAACTTCCTGATCGACAAGTACTGGTTTGACACACCCCTTTTTTCCAGCTGTGTCATGGTTTCCTACACTAGATTACCAACTCAAACCTTGGACATATCAATTGTCTACCATAACGGTAGTCGACTTTATCACCCTTTAAATTCGGTCAGAGCTGCTTTGTGCCACAGTTCTAGGTAAGATGGGCGGGTGTATGGTGGGGCCACACGTCGGCAATTCATTTGCCGAGGAAAATCAATGGCCGATACCATTCAACCGTGGACTACCTGGCCTTCTATCTTCACTCATTCAATAGACTAGAGCAAAGGAGTTCCAGAGATGGCAGCGCATTTAGTGTGCCAAGGTTTATGTATAGTAGGCTCAATAGAGCAGCTCTAGTTGGTTTGCAAACTAAAAAATGCTTGCAGTGAAAAAGGATAAAAATCTACAGTACCATCCGTTCGCGCGTCGTCTCCGACCGCGCTACTGAATATGGCCCTAACAGGCTTAACTGTGTCCGATCGAACGAGAGAAAGTGTTGCCCTGTTGGTATGACCGTAGATATCAAAATATCTGCTTAGGCACTACTTCAATAGGTTTTTTGAAGGGAAAAAAAGGTCACGTGATCGATCACGTGATGTTTGAGAAATGAGGTAATAATTGATTAAATGTCAAATGTTTGAGAGATGAGGGCCAAGCAATGGCGGAGTTTTTATCTACTGGACGAAAACGAACTGTTGAACACCTCACATTACACCAATCCAGTTCATCTTGTAGCAAGCAGTTGGAAGCAACCCAGGCTACATCACAGCAGGCTGATTCATTTAATGACTCCGGGTCTGTTTGAGTCGCTAAAGCGGAGATACTGCATTAGTGCAATAATAATAATCAATTTACTCCTGAGTACATACATTTAGAATTAATAAAAATAAATGAAAACATCAAGCAGGAGAGCTCAGATATTGGTCCATTACAGACGTTTCGGCGTCTTGAGAAGTTCATTCATTGGGTTGGTTGATGGCGCCGGATTCCCCTCAATTAATGAGCATGTGGGAGAACCATTCGTATAACGAAACGAGCTCTAGACTTCACTGGACAAAACCCACACAAGCGACCCTTCCGCAGAAGATAATAATAATAATAATAATCAATTTACCTCTTCAGCAGAAGAGATTTCCATCTAATGTAATAAATGCGGTACCAATTTGATGAACTCAACTACCGCATCTGGGCTCTTCTTGCTATCGAGTAGGACCCTCAAGTTGAGCTCTGGTGAAACTTGCCTCAGGATATTTCTGGCATTCTCATATTGTCCACATCTCACTAGGATACGCTTATGATTAATAAAAATAAATGAATAACATCACCCTATCTAACCCTTGGATCGTTTCAAATTGACCATATTCCGGTTTCATAGACGATTCACTATCTTTATCACTGGCAAAGATGCGAAAACAAATGGAAGGAAGCTTAATGCAGTCCTCGAAAAGTGTGATGGATGGACGCGAAGCCGGTACACAACACTCGATCATGGTGGGTTTTATCCAGTGAAGGCTAGACTTCGTCTCGCTATACGAAAGTTTTCTCACTTGCTCATTAATTGGGGGGGGAATCCGGCGCCATCAACCAACCCAATGAATGAATTTTTAATGTGAAATGTCTCGAATAGACCAATATCTGAGCTCTCCTGCTTGATTTTATTCACTTATTTTTATTAATTATGTGTATGTACTCATGATTATTATTGCTACTATTACAATAAAGTGATTTTTCTGTCCTACAAGTGGAATCATCTTCGGGCCAAACGGAGACTCGAACACTTGGATCCAAAGAAACGCTAGGTTGCTAACCCTCACCGGCCGATCACCAGTAAAAAACAAAGAATTGCGTTTCTCATGTTGCGAACTAAGATCCTAATGGACAGCTAAGTTAGAGGAAGTACCTTTAAACCCGACCAGTTCTTGTGTGACTGCTGTGAGATATACCGAGTGAATTTCTCGATAAACCGAACTCACTCCGAGTACAAAGTCGATAACGAACGTAAGAAGGTTGAGGTTAGAAATCTACTATTGCCACTTTAACTGGTATATAAATTGACTAGTATGAAATGAAATAAAAAGTCCAACATTTATTTAGCTCCTTGAATTTGGATTTAGGCTGTCTTTCTCTGTGTACCCTTCCCGTTTCGATTCGCACTTAGTTGGACTTGGTAATTTCCAGTTACATGTTTGGAAGTATATTTTTCACCAAGGGAGACATCACGCCTACATTGAGCCCAGATGACGGGCGTATACGCTTACGAGAAAGTCATCGCACCCGCGCTAGTAAAGGGGCTTCAGTATCTAGACTAAAGTTCTTCTATGCAATCTACAATCAATGGGGCCCTTTGTTTCAAAAACGCTGTCACGTGATACCATGATAACAAAGTTGGGAAGTAGCTGAAGGAAGATGGTTATAACTAATTACGATGGCGGAAGAATTCATTTACAAGCAAGTGCATCCACGGGAGACAACGTATAACGATTGCTTGGATATCGCCGAGGTGCTGTGTCGAGGGTTTGGAAACGATGGTTTAATGGAGTATATCCGGGGACCATTGTATGAGCCAAACCCAAGCTACAGTGTGGTTTTGCAGCAGGGCATTACGGATCCACGTAAGCGACTGAATGAAATGATTGCCTGGTCAAAAAGATACCGTACACTAGTCCATTCTTGGGCTAGGTTCATTCATTCTTTGCTGCTTACTAGAGGAAATGACATGTATGTTGCAGTTGAAAAAGTGACCGGTAGTGCCGTGGGTTTTGCCTCTTGGGTGTATCCTGAGCATATGCAACCTGACTTGGAGAAAGAATTAGGAAGAACTGGGCTTTTCTGGAAGCTTTATAGGTTTTGGACGAATTTGAAATATAGGATGGCTGATTTTTTCCTAAAATTCCGAGGGGAACATCCTGTCAAGAATGAGCGGGCGCTTCAAATGTACAAGGAACGTATCCAAACTATTGATCCTAAGACCACAAAAGAAGATATGCTTAAAATGTCAACAGCACAATTACAGGAAGCGGCCTATCCATTGAGCTCAATGATTTATTGCAGGTTTTTCGTCATTTCACCGGATTATCATCGCCGTGGTATCGGACAGAAACTCATGAATTATTCTCTTGCCAATATCCCAAGTGTTCCTACCCCTTTTTCAAACACCCTTTCTGGTCCTCAAAAGTTTTATCTGGAAGCTTCCCCCTCTGGTTTTGGAATGTATAAGAAAACTGGTTGGTCTTTTACTGGTATCACTATTGAACCGACATTTTTGCCACCTCGCTATTGTGACAACTATTTCATGGTCTATACAAGGTAAGCTGAATCATGTTCACATGTGATAACAATACTTTTGAATTCCAAAGATGCTGCCTTCACTATATATTCTTCTATCCCTTTCTGTAAATACAAATCATCAAGGTATTATAACCGTGAAGGCTGAATACAGCACCCATTCTAGTACACTCAGTGTACTTCGTATATCAGGGAGCCCCAGTGATGCTGTAAGGGGTCAAAACCAATGTACCTCTATTACTCATTGTCATCGGATTCCTCTGGGCGTTTAGGTTTAAAGTTGAGCTTGCGGTTCACTTTTTGTGCTTTTGCGCCCTTCGCTTGTTTCTTATCAAACTTTTCTTGATGTTCCTCTCTTTCTTTTGCTCCTTTGGCCTGTAACTCTTTTGACTTGTTGAGGAATTCTGGGTCATCTGCCGACCTGCCTATCAGCCACTCCAATAATTTGATTTCCTCGCCTCTTGAATCAGGCTCTCCCTTTTTAGTCTCGTTCGAAGTTGGGGTTTCTAATATCATTGGGAGGTCCTGGAGCTCCTCTTTATTCATTATTAGACGAAATGGTTCAAGCCCGAGAAATCCTAGGCCAATTTGCTGGTGAAGATCGCGGTATGAATTAAAAGGAGCTTTTGAATCGTTCAGATGAATTCCCGCAAGATATTTGTAACCAACAATTTTATCAAACTTGTCCCAAAACTCGTTAAAAGCCTCTTCATTGCGAAGGTCGTATCCTGATGCAAAGGCATGGCATGTGTCAATACATACACCAATTCTTGACTTGTCCTCCGTCAAGTCAATGATCTTTTGTAAGTCCTCTAAATATGATCCAATCACTTGGCCCTGACCAGCCATATTTTCAAGTACAACTTTAACAAAACTTGTTTGCTGATGTGCTTTGTTGATGCCGTCAGCAATTCTCTCAATCGCTCTATCTCTATCGGTACCAAGAGCAGATCCTGGATGGATGTTATAAAGGCCAATTCCGAGCTGTTCACATCGCTTCAAATCGTCCTCAAACGCCCCAAACGCTTTCATGCGTTTTTCATCATCAGGGTTACCTAGGTTGATAAGGTAAGACGAGTGTGGCAATATATGTTTTTTTGTGTCAAATCCATGCTCCTTGCAATTTTCAATAAACCCATCAATATTCTTTTGTTCATATGGCTTTTGACTCCATCGTTTTTGATTTTTTAAAAATATAGCAAATGAATTGCCTCCAAGTTGGTTGATATTTCCAATACTATTCTGTACACCTAGCATACGTCCAACTGCGTTAATCTCAAGAATCGTTCGCAAAAACGAAGAACTCACCATCAGTGGTTCCAACATGGGCTCCAACATAGTACTTCAGTCCGGCCGTACGACTGAATGTCTTTAAGCCTTCATTAGCAGCTTTAGCTGTTGAGGGCATTGTGTGTGTATGTAACGTCGTCCATCACGTCTCGAACCTTGGGGACTTTGAACGCGTCGCGCTATGAAGAAACGCTTCTTCACTTTCAGTCAATACTATATCGGGTTGACCGTTGCCTCGGCCCCAGGGTTGTGTCAGTCCGTCCGCTGAATGTATATGGCTTCAGTGACGGTAGTTGTTCTTTAGTGTAATTTCTATATATATATGTTATTTTATTTTATTTTTTTTTTTTTTTTCCTTTCCAAGAACTCACTAGATATAGCCAGTCTGAGATCGCGCTGGAGCAGAATATATATCGAATAAAATAATATCTTTCCCATATTAAAACAATATTAAAGCCAGTTTCCACTGATTATAAACTAAGCGTCGAGAGGAGATGCACCCGACAGAAGATCCTGGAGACCATTAAGGATGATCGTTTCACCAACCACAACAACACTGTTTATGGCAGCACCTGCTTCGTTCAATGCGCACGTAACAGTTCCGTCCACTGGGCAATATACATTACAACCTGTCTCATCGCAATTGATGGTAAAACCAATAATGGTCTCAAGGCCGTAGAGAAGGGAGTCCACAACACCGACAAGATTGCAAACCTGTTGCAGTCCTTCACCACATGCAACTGTACATCTCTTAGTACCAACGTTGCAATCGATCTCCCCCTTTGCCTTGACCCAACTCTTTACCTGGGGTTCATCCTGGGGTCTTGGTGCTGCAACAGCAAGAGAAGCACTGAGTAGAGTAGTAATAGCAGCTAGTGAAAACTTCATTGTCACAAGTCAATTGACGAAAGAATGATAAAATAGTTGGGGCTTTTATACTTCATCAGCTCCTCGACATGTGGATCGACATCTCGGCAGATCTGCATTTTTTGATCCTATCGTAGCGTTTCTCCACCACAAAAATGAGCCAAGGCGATCGTTTCAAGACGTAACCAAGGCGAACCTTCCTGTTTCTAAGCGGACTTTACTTGGCGTGTCAAAACAAAGCTTGTTGTTCTTTGTTTGACAGCATCGAGGCGGAACAAACTGCCCTGGCCAAGAATACCTCATTGTTGCTACTGAGGGGAACTTTCCTTCCTTTCTGCCATAAAGCAGTCAGTAATTGGCGTAGAACAATCACAAAAGCAGAAGTTGCGTCCACGTGTGTCCGCCAAAGCTGCTTTTGCTGAGGCGTTCTGTCTATGTCTAAGTCTCACCATTCTATCAACGAAGCAATTACATACAAAGACTTTTACAATTTTGTCATAATCAACTGGTCCGTAAACACAAGTTATCTATTGAATCATCGCTACCGGTTAGTTTTAAATAAGGGGAACGTATTAACGTCTCTTCGATGTTGATTTGGCCTTTTTCTTCGCTTTTTCTGCGGCATTTGCTTCGCGCTTCCGCTTTGCAGCTTCTTGGAGCTGCTTTGGATCTTGTGGTTTGGGTTTGAAAAAGTCCTCTAATCGGCCCTGAGAAACAGCCTTTGCACCCTTGGCAAGCTTTTCAGCTCCATTGCGCACACGCTCTTCGGAAAATCCTTTGTCCTTGACCAGAAAGTCGACTAGACCCTCAACATCGGGTTTTTCCCACTTCATTTCGAGCTCACTTGCGTCGGTGATATCCGGACTGTGGAATAGTGCACGGACGGCTTCGTATGGCCAATCTTCAGGCACTTGGATCTTTCCACCCGGTTTGCCATTAATGGTTTCAATTATCTTTTCCAGGCATTTGTGTTCTTTGATCATTTTGTATGCTGTAACCGGACCAACTCCTTTGATTGGGTCGCAATAGTCGCAGCCTAGCAAGATACACAAATCCACAAACTGTTCCTTGGTAAGATCCATGGCGATCATTGCCTTCTCTAGCTGGATCTCAGTCACTGGCAGTTTCTTTTGATCGGCGGCTGTTAAATGACGAAGTAGAATAGGAGTGCCAAAGGTCAAAGTGTCCATATCCTCAGAACCTGCTGCATAGACTTTGCCGGCGTGGGCGAGATGAGCACATTGAGCTTCGGCCTCGCCGGGAGCTTCGATATACGGTACGCCCATCAACTTTAACAGTTTCTTGGCTTCTTCATTTTGTTCACGTGTAACGCGAACCGTACGTCGTTCAAACCGACTAATTTCTTCTGCAGTGCCTGTTTCTTTTAACTCTTCAGCAGCCTTCGCGGCTTCTTTATTTCTTGCGACTCTCTTGGCCAATTCATCACTTTTCATCTCAGGTGGTTTGCCATCAAACACATAAACTGGTTTTACTCCATTTTCAACAATCTTCAATGTTCGATAAAACATTCCCATCAAGTGGGATGTGGTTTCTCCGGATTCAGTTTGTAATTGTTGTCCATCTTGTTGTCGAACAGCAATCAAGAATTGGTATAATGACATGGACGCGTCCTACATTTATTTGTTAGTATCTATATTCCAGAATATGCAGAAATTAACTGTTCAATTGATTCAAGTGTCTTAACTCATACCCATACAACCCCACACCTCCGCCCGGTTCCTGCTGGTCCATCATACTGCAGTCAAACAGTATTGAGTTAAAACCATTGCACTTACAATTGCGACTTTTCGCCCCTTAAGAGTTTTGAACTCAATGCTCTTTACCGCGGTGGGCGCTTGATCTGAGATCAGCTGGAATAGCCCTATGAAAAGAATCCCCGTTAGATGGTTAAACAGTAACTGATACCGCCTTCACTTACCTTTAATACCCATGTTTTAGTTGTGTTGAGAGTAGTAGTAAGAAAACCTGGAGTCGCCTTGTTCACGCGACGCGTTAATTAAAAATCGCAGTTTTCACCTCCACGACGCGTGCGAGCCTCGGCTGAACCCGACTGCAGAAAGAGCGTTCTCGTCAAAACCTTGGCTTTTCGAGCCCTTTCGTCTGACAGTGGGTTTGCATTAGCTGCTGTATGAGTAACTGTAAACTTGTTCATAGGAGCAAGTGTGTGTGTCCCGTATGGCTATACAAGTTATTGTCAAATCTCTATTGACACATTGCACTTTCTCCGTTGGGTACATATTTTTGACTTTAAATGGACAGTCTACTATATAATATAGTCTCAAGGTCTATGGTTATTCAGCGATGAATTCACTTTCTTGGAACGGCCAAGCACATGCAATATGGCAATCGCCCATTTACAGTAGGCGAACAATGGAACGTGGTTCAATTGAGTGCGATATTTCTTCAGTGTGGACAACTAGTAATTGACCGAACATATATATAATAGGTGTATTTGATAAATTGGTGCTACCATCACAAGCTACAGTAGTTCCAATTGGTCTCGTCCTCGATATCCCGCTTCACACTTGTTCAATGCGTTGTTGCCGCCATTGACGGCGTGGATTTGCTTGCCTTTTGCTGGTCTGCCGTCTTTATCACGCACCGGCTAGACACGAAACATGCGCCAATATCTTCTCTACACTAGTGCAAAGACCAATATATAAAGACTACTACCTCATTTATAATCTCAAAGAAGCAGATTATACTACGTTATATGAAATTGGGCGCCTACTATGGCACGTGACATGTTACCCGGCAAATCTGCGAATTCTACGCGTTGGGTTGAGGCTTGAATATTGGGACTTTGATGATGCTAGGAATTTTCCGCAAGCTCTGCGACTAGGAAGTGGGAATGTTTGGCCAGAACAGGAGCACAGGATTCGGGACGTTTGGATCCGGGACAAGCACCAGTGGACAGACTGGTGGGCTGTTTGGCGGCTCGAATAACAGCAATACTGGAGGGAGTGCGTTTGGGGGCGCGTCTGGTAGCGGTGGTGGCTTATTTGGGCAAAATAACACCAACAATTCTTCTGGAGGTGGTTTGTTTGGAGGTAGTGGTAGCAATACTGGTACTTCTGGCTTCGGCGGGTTTGGTTCTAACACTAATACTAGCTCTAGCCCATTCGGACAAAGCACAACTCCAAATAACGGTGGAGGAGGGTTGTTTGGCAACAAGCCAGCTTCTGGTGGATTTGGTTCAAGTGGATTTGGGTCTAGTGGTGGTGCTTTCGGTTCGCAAAACCAACAGCAGGGCCAAGGTACCGCTATTGTACCATTTGAAGCTGTCACTGAAAAAGATACTCAGAAGCCAAATGGTATCAATAGTTACCAAAACATTTGCTCCATGCCACAATATTCGAATTATTCTTTTGAGGTAAGTACATGGTCTTATGAAAGGGATCGCCAATTAAGTTATTGGACGCTATGAAATAAGATTACGCTTCATCCCACAGTTGTGGATCGAGAGAGTGTCTATGTGAAGTCAAGTTTCTCTGTTCATATTTTAGCGTGCGTCCCCTTTTCCGATGTCGTATGAATCGTGGAGTACTAACAAAGTGAATAGGAGTTGAGATTTCAGGATTATCAGCAAAACAGAAGATATGGAAACGGGGGAGCTGCTGCTACTGGAAATACTTCGAGCCCATTTGGTCAGACACAAAATCAATCGCCATTTGGGCAATCTAATACATCTACCGGTGGTGCGTTTGGAAGTTCAAACACAGGAGGAGCATTTGGATCCAATACTAGCGGCGGTGGATTATTTGGAAATAATCAGAACACAAATACTAGTAGCGGATTTGGTTCTGCTTTCGGAAGCAATACGCAGAACAATACTGGAGGTGGATTGTTTGGAAAGCCAGCCGGTAGTACCGGAGGTGGCTTGTTTGGCGGTGGCAATAATACTGGTACAGGGAATGCATTTGGAGGTACCTCGTCATTTGGATCTACTACCAATACTGGCACTGGAGCATTTGGTCAATCCAGTAACACTGGTTTTGGAGGGTTTGGCCAGAACAATACAAATACAGGAGGTGGCTTATTTGGACAGAACAAGCCTGCCACAGGTGCTTTTGGAAGCACTGGTAGCAGTGGCTTTGGGTCCAGCAATACTAATACAGGAGGTGGCCTATTTGGAGGAAATACTAACACGAACACTGGGGGCGGTGGGTTGTTTGGTAACGCAAGCAATTCGAATACTGGATCTGGTGGTTTATTTGGTCAAAATAACAACAATAATGCAACTAATCAATCGCCGTTTGGATCGTCTACGAATACTGGAACTGGTGGTACAGGATTTGGGTTTGGCAATAACCAGCAAAACAAATCTTCACCTTTTGGTGGTGGAGGTTTTGGCTCTAACACCGCTGGGGGAGGGGGCTTATTTGGTCAAAATAACGCCAATACCAATACTGGTGGTGGCGGAGGATTATTTGGACAAAATAACGCTAACAAGCCTGGTGGATTGTTTGGACAAGGTTCCACGAACAACGCATCAGGTACTGGCGGGGGTGGATTGTTTGGTCAAAACAATACCAATACTACAAATACTGGAGGCGGTGGATTGTTTGGTCAAAGTAACACTAACACCAGCAATACCGGAGGTGGACTATTCGGTCAAAGCAACACAAACACTACAAACACCAGTGGTGGCGGATTGTTTGGTAACTCTGCCAATACTGGCACTTCTGGGTTTGGTGCTACTAATAACGCTACCACTGGTGGTGGGCTGTTTGGAAATAAGCCCGCCGGCGCCGGTGGTTTGTTTGGTGGTGGCTCAGCTAACACTACCAACACTACCACCAGCGGAGGTACAGGGTTTGGTGGATTTGGTACTGCAGGTAGTAATACTTCCAACACGACGAACACAGGAGGTAGCGGTCTGTTTGGTGGAGGGAATAAGCCGTCATTGTTTGGTGGACAAAGTGACAATAAGCCTGCCGGTGGAGGATTGTTTGGTAACACAAGTAATACTACTACGGGCACAACCACTAGTGGGGGGTTGTTTGGCAATACACAGCAGCAACAGACATCAGGTCAGCAAGGCGGTGGATTGTTTGGACAGTCTACTCAACCACAACAACAGCAATTAGGTGGATCGCTCTTTGGTGGCCAGCAAAACCAACAAGGACAACAAAATAAGCTGATTGCATCTGTTGATCAAAATCCATATGGCAACAACCCCTTGTTTCAGGGTAATGCGAGCGTTGCGCCAGGCAGTATCGGATCTGCGGCGTCAACTACATCGCCGGGACCTATTGCTACGCCATTGACCAGTTCGACATCACGAAAGAAGCAAGGTGTTGTGTCCGCATATAGGCTAGCACCCAAACCGCTGTTTTCTCCGAGAAGGACATATAGTCCATCGCTCAATGGCAACAGTGCGGCGGTTACGAACGTTTCCGCAGAGAGTGATCATAGTGCCGAAAAGGACACCTCTCCGAGAGGTGTTTCTTCATCGAGTCACCTGTTCAGTCCACGAACAGATGAAGCCATCCTCTCATCAGAGGCATTTTCTCCTCGTCAAAGCGTAAGGAAGTTAATTATCGACAGAAAGCGAAGCGCTACCAGATTATCTCTACGCAATAATGGAGATCAAGAAGATTCCACACGGTTGCTCTTATCCCCACAGGCTTCAAGTGACCCAAGCGATAATGTTTCCTCTGTAAATGGGGGTAGCCCATGGATGGCTAATGGTTCCAAGAAGGTGGAATTTCAACAGGACGCGCCAGATTCGCCTTCGCCAGTTGGTGGACAACAGTCTCAAAAGCATCAGCAATCAGACCAGCAACAGCCCGTTTCCAAAGAAATGAACCGTAGGGACGAAGACATTGTAGACGAAAATGGATATTGGATCTCACCATCAGCTGAGAAGCTCTCTCACATGTCGTTGAAAGAGCTTGAAGCAGTACCACATTTCAAAGTGGGTCGCAAAGATCATGGCTCTGTAGAGTTCCTCGAACCTGTTGATCTAACTGGATACTCTAATGTGGGCAAACAGATTCCTGGGCACATTATTGTTTTTACGGGCAAGGCATGCCTAATCTATCCTAATCAGGAAAAGCCTCCTGTTGGCAAAGCGTTCAATATTCCGGCTTTGGTGTCACTTTCAGGCACGTGGATCAGAACTAAGGATACAAAAGAGCCTGTTAAAGATCCTAACCATCCATTATATCAGAAGCATTTGAACAGACTTAGGAACATGAAATTTACAGAGTTCGTTTCGTGGGATCGGGAGACCGGTACTTGGGTGTTCAAGTCTCGGCCTGACCTCGAGCAAGAAGCTCAGCAAGCATGATTTGTTATGTAGAATATAATGTTGATAATTTAATTATTATACTATATATTTCGCAGATGCAGAGTCTCGGTATGGAGTTTAGAAATACTGTTAATGAGACCTCAAGAAACCAGATCATTGATATGTGATATCCTGCTACGCTATTATGTATGTGACATATGGGACATGGATAGATATGGACAGTGATTCCCGGATCTGATTCAGTACGGAGCTTTGCTTTCTGATTACTGATTACTGTTTGAAAATGGAGCCAATACGTAATTATGGAATATTTGAGTTAGAAAAGTATTACAGGATATAACATAGACTTGGTGGACGAGGTGGCTGCTGGTGTCGAATGCAACATATTCATTGAGATCTCAAATCGAAAATAAATCTCGGTGTAATGTTCAGGGTAGATGTTAACGCAGAGATATATTGAAACCACTCACACCAGTGTACTCGGCTTATTCTAACCAAGGGTAACAAATTCTGGTTAAGGAATTTTTCTTTTTCATTCATATCTATAACTAAACATATATTAGCATGACCACAGCTTTAGCTTTTATTTTATTCACTAATTAGTATAAGAATCTAGAAAATGGCTGGTGCACTTACGGTAGTACCTGCCGAATACTTGGAAAGAACGGAAGCCAAAAAAAAAAAAAAAAAAAAAAAAAAAAACGGCTTGTTAGATTTAGAGACCATCTACGAGGAAATGTCACAAGTTTAAAGCACCATTTCAAAGGGGCAACCTTTTCACCACCGGTGCCTCTATGATATTCATGGCATCACATTTATTTTCCTCTATAATGGTGGCAGGACACATTAAATTCTCCGTCTAACCATCATGGTGATGATAGCCTTCCCCTACGATGCAGGCACTAGCGATCGAAAGATCGGCCGAAGAGAAAGAGGCTTGGTATATTGATCGATATGCAATTTTTTTTTTTTTTTTTTTAAGAAAAATTGACATTTTGAAGGACGGTCTTGCTACAGTTAGCTAACTACAAGGGATCCTTGGATCACCATTCCCTGAGGCTCTAAGATTGAAAACCAAAGCACCCAGTAACACACTGATTAAATCATAATTCACATAGCAACATAACTTATTTCCGCAACTATGATTGTTCTTCGGGCAATGATCATGTCGTTTAACCATTACTGATACCTTGGGCGCTGAAGCTGAATACAACGCCGGTGGTGCATGTACAGGATAAGTGACAGAAAAAGCAAGAAAGTAGAGGGCGGTGCGTTATGCGACCCCTGTCGAACTTGCATCCCCGCTAATTGACCGTTACTAAATTAAGCAACTTTGCAAATTGTAAAACTTCGACACTACTTATTCTTCTCACGGATTTATTTTTTATTTTTTATTTTATTTTGGATAGTTAGTTTTTCCTTTATTTTGGTCCATTTTGTTGGGGCCTGTTGATCGTTACGACTTACGTTAAAGCCAAGCTTTTGCAGATCCCCCTTTGCATGAGAAAACCGGTGATCGGCAAGATAATATACCTAATTAGTACACAGATCACTTCCATATTAGATCCACGTTCTCCGTAATTCTCTCATGTTCATGTGCTCCAGGAATAGAAAGTGGAAGAGCATAATGGATTGTACGACAATACTCATCTGCTACTCGCATTTATCTTCGAAGACTTAGATAATTTGTCATTGGCAAGAGTTCAGAGCCAACCGAAATATTTCGACAAGTTCGAGCGAAGATACTTTTCACCAGCATGCTGGCCCTAGCTGGATTTAATTATACCTATTTACTGTTGTATTGGACTGAAGCTGGTTATAAACTGGAATGCCTAACAGTCGTAAGTAGCAACAATTTCTGCGCAGAGAATATGCCTTTCATGTGCATTAGACACATGTAACAGACTCGCATAGACGAAAGTGGGGAAAGGAAGGCCATGAGCCGCGCAGACCAGTTTCAAGCCCCAGTTGCTCGGACACAGGGTCTTAATAAGAAGCTAGAAACTAAGATTGGACGTAAGCAGCTTTCAGGGTACTTGAGAGTCGCCGAAAAAATTTGACACCAAGTCCTGGGAAAGAGATGACGAGATGAAAGACATCTATCCTGGGATATGGTTATGATTATGCAATCTGCAGGAGCAAGGGGTAAGGGGTATTTTTGGCTGGATTAGGAAGGCGGTTGACGGCCATAGCCACAGGGGATGATATCAACACCGGCTGATACTTGCTAGATGAAGAAGAAGGAGGGGGTTTATTTACAACATTGACTTGTTTAGCAAGTGAGAGTGAATATCAGCAGGCGGGCTCCGAGTCAAGAGTGGGATATATAAAAGCGTAGAAGGGTCTGAAATTTGACATAGAACAGAATTATTCTCTCGTTGATCAAAACTTCTAATTCGCTCTTTTAATCTTTCTTAATTTTTCTATTATTTCATAATACCAGCGACAAAAAGCACACATAATAATGCTGTTTAACAAGGTTCAAGCTTTCGCCCTCTTCGCAGCTGTTGCTGCTGCTCAGGATGTTGTCACTGGCAAGCCAGTCACCACTGGTACTGTTGTCAAGACCATTCCTTGCTCTGAGACCGAGTGCCAGGCCACCCAGGCTCCAGTTCCTGAAGTAACCAAGACTGAAACTGAGCCATGCCCAGAAGAAACTGAGCAGCCAACTCAGGCTCCAGCTACCGAGAACCCAGGTGCTGCTGTCACTGAGACTGAGACCGAGCCATGCCCAACTGAGGCCCCAGCTGCTTCTACTCCACCAGCTGCTGGTACTGAGGCTCCAGCTACTGAGAACCCAGGTGCTGCTGTCACCGAGACTGAGACTGAGCCTTGCCCAACTGAGGCCCCAGCTGCTTCTACTCCACCAGCTGCTGGTACTGAGGCTCCAGC